>JARFYF010000029.1:28330953-28343678 GCA_030265395.1 Rhina ancylostomus | reverse complement strand
AAAACAAAAAATAGCAATTATCAAGGGAACAATGCTGAAGGAGGTCAACTAACACAGCATCCTTAGGTTCAAACAAAGATTTCCCCTGAAGTACAGGCATAAGAGGTAAAGACACACAAAAAAGGACCAAATTCATTTCAGATCTTGTAAGTAGGTGAATGAAGTACCTAAGAAAATATGTATTGCTAAATTTATAGGAAATATTGGTGAGGTCACAATCACAGTACAGGTCCTCCCCTAGTTACGGCAGGGTTCTGATCCTGAGAACTGTTTTGTAACCTGAGCAGTTCACAAGTCGGATACGCAGCCACAAACCGAGTTTCCACACGGCAGAAGATATCTTCAGTCTCGCAGCAGCAGGCAAATCCATCCCGCTGGCCACCCAAATACTCGGGTGTATGTATGGGCTGTACATGATTCAGGCATTCATAAGCTGATGAAGACCTGTATAGAAAGAGCATTAATAACATTGAAAACACACATTACAGATTTAGCACATCGAGATGGGGACTGGAAGCTATAGTAATGAAGATTGATTTAAGGTATTGCAATAATGCTTCTTCTGAACATTAACATGAAATCAAACTGAGCATTCCAAAATTGTGAAGGATTCCAAAATTCCTGCAGCTCCTGGAAATCCGCTGAATATTTCTAGCATTATTTTTCAGATTTCCAGAAAATGCTTTGATCTGCATCTCATAGTTCTAGCATGAGTTTTTTTTCTCTTTAATTGCCTTCATTCATCTCCCTCTATTAACACCCCTTCCAGACAGAGCAGTGATCATTAACTAGACAGTACCAAAAGCAATTTTATCACTTGGACAATCTTGATTTCCAGATATTCCCTCTGTTCCCTCCACCCCTATCCCTCTGTACAACATAAAACAAGCTTGTTTCCTCACTTTTTCCAGTATGATTAAGAGTCATTGATCTGTAAAGATAATTCTGTTTCTCTCTTCACAGATGCTGTCCGGCCTACTAAATATCTCCAGTATTTTCTGTTTTCACTTTTTGACAGAGGAACTGGGGAAGCTATTTCCTCTGGTGATGTAGACAGTGATGAGCAGGGTCATCAGTTTAAATTGTTGCTAACAGAGTGTTGAGACAGGTTAGGAGATTTATATGTACATGGAATGTTATTGCTGTTTGCAATGCATTACCCCAGACAGAAATCATTGAATTAATTAAGGAAGAGCTGAATAAATATTCAAAGGAAACAAAGATATGAGGTTATGGGAAAGGAGCAGGGCAATGGAATTTGTTTTAGATTGCTCTGGTAGAAGTCTGACATGGATATAACAGTCCAACTGATGGTGTCTTTTGCTGTAAACAGTTATGGTTCAATAAACTGTACTCTTTATTACTTTGCTACTTTTACTCTCCTTAACCCTAACAGTGGTTGCATAACACCTCAGCTCAAAGGAAGCAAAGTTGCATTTTTTTATCAAAGCACTGTAACTCCTGTAGCAACAAGAGATACACATATTAGCCACACTAGTGCAGGCTATTAGAGATTACAGGTGTGCAGATAACAACATCATGACTACAGAGTTCAGTATCATATAGTACAATGTTAGTCTATGGAATATATGAAAGATGTCTTTAGAACCATGTAATTTTGCAGCACAGATGGTGGTCATTTGACCTGCTGTGCATGTGCCAGCTGTTTGGTATTCATTACCACCTGTTATAAAATTGAAATCTCTTGTCTAGATAAATAGACTGTGCTTCACTATTTTATTTTCAGCAGTGGTATGGGGCTGTGGGAACTGTAACCGTGATGTTTTAATTAAATGGGTTGAACCTATAGAAATAATAATTTCAAACATTTTGAAATTACTATAAGTTAGAAGTGGAGAAATATCATTGTTATTTCACTTGGTGGAAGGGTTTAGTAACTTTACAGTGCAGTGACAAGTGTAAGTCATTCAGCTCGTTATACTTGTTCAATGAAATCATGGTTGATCTATGACCCAAATTCTGCTGTATCCTCATGTTTCCAACTTATGCAGTTGTCTCAAACAGTGAAAAATAAGTCAAATATTTTTCACTGTTGATGCCTAGAGATTGAAAGGAATTGGGTGTTGCAAATGACATTTAAAATAGTGCGAGGGTGGTTTACATCCAAAAAGAAGTTTTAAAATGACACTTGCACAGTTCTCGATGGGACCAAACTTAGTTCAGCGCAATTGACAATACTTATCGTGCAGAAATCATAGAAGTGTGTCAACCTATAAAGGTACACTTCCCCGAGCAGCTAGACAACAGCAATACACATGATGGCTATCACAGAGGTGTGAGATTTTTTGAGACTGTGAAGAGAGGCCACACAGAGCAGGAAGAGGCACAGGGTTCAGAGTGTGCTCAGGGATTAATTTTCCTTCTTGGGCTTTAGCAAAAGTAATGTGCAAGACATCAGTACTTCTGTAAAGATGGCCGCAATAAATGCAACAAATGCAATCTCAGGGCAGGAAAGAGTTGCCTTGTCAATGGTGGCCAAGCTGCCGATGCAAAGGGAATCTTTTAGTCTGGAGCAAGGGATATTTGCAACATTTTCCCCGTTTGCAGTTCATCATTATTTATGGAAGATCACTGACATTATTTCACGAAGCTGCACTTCAATCTCTTTTGCCAGACATCAGCAGGTAGTGAGCAGATGACTTTAAAAGGATTGCAAACATCCTCATTGACTTTATGGGCACCATGCTGCAGGCATTGTATGTCAGCTCTGCCATGTAAAGAAACATAAGGGATTCTAGCCATAGTCCAGCTAATGAGTGACAATATATGAGAGAGGCATGTGTATCACTGTATGTGTCCTACAATAGTTTCAATTAAGTTGCTGTGTTGGAGAGCTGGTCATTTCTGAAATGTGGATCTGAGGTTGCAGATCTGCTAAATGTATAAGGGTGTGGCAGAGGATATGGTATGTTTGGTATGAGTAGTGATGCACATAGTTTGTTGATGCGTGATTGGGATGTGGTAAATCAAGCAGTGCCTGAGACTGGTAGTGTTGCTGGTAAGATACAACTTTGAACTGAAGCACTTATGTGGGATCACTGAACCTCTTCTGCTATTATATTCAGGTCCTAGTGCTCAACTCCTGGCACTGACTTACAGTGCTACCAGCTCCCAACATCTTCTGAGTGTGCAAGTCCTGCCCCAAAATGCAACATTTTGCATTAATCTAAATTAAACTCCATCTGCCATTTCCCAGCCCACTGGCTCAGTTGATAACAATCCCATTGTAATCTTAGATAACATTCTTCACTGTCCACTATACTACCAATTTTGTGTCATCCACAAATTTACTAACATTGCCACCTACATCCTTATCCAAATCATTAATATAAATGACAAACAACAGCAGACCCAGCACTGACCCCTGCGGCACCACTGCTGGTCACAGGTCTCCAGTCTGAAAAACCCTCCACCACAACCATCTGTCTCCTATTGTCAAACCAATTTTGTATCCAATTGGCCAGCTCAACCTGGATCCCATGTGATTGTTTTTTTGAATAAGTTCATCAGATCTGCTTCTCTGAGACAATGAGAATTACCCATTTTCTACAGATTCTTCTCACCTTCGAAGCCCCTCAAATATTCAGCCAGTCATTCTCATTCACCATTGGTGAATGTAATTTTCTATAATGCAGAAACTGAAATAGTATAGTACCTGTAGAATAAGCGATGTTTGTATGGATTTAGCATTATCCTTGCTTAAATATTCAGTGCCATAAATCATAGAACCCATGATACCCTGTGCATCTCTCTAGTCAGCCTGTCACTTTTCAAGATTCTAATAAAGATAGTGTTTCCATCGTCCAAACAAAAGGTGGCAACAGAAGTTGATATGATATCAGAATTCAAGTTAATTGCAATTTGTCCAATCAACTAAAATGTTCAGAAACCTACACACAGCCAAAGGTGACCATTGTAATCCAATTTTCCATTTGCTCCATTAATAAATAATGCCATTGACATTGCTTACAATAATTTCTTTTCCTCCCCAAGGAAATTGAAATTATATTTTGAGATCAAAGTTCACTGATTTGTTTAATTCCATTTAAGACAAAGAATGATTTCAGATTTGATCGGTTGCAAAATTAGCCTGCTCTAATTTCAGATTTCTCTGTTACCACAATAATTACTGTTTGTGCAGCAGCAGAGGATGTCAGCCTGAGCTCCTAATCAGACCTGTATTCTTCTACTTGCTTCACACGGTGCAGGTTTTAGAATGAGCTGTCACATAATTCTGTACCACGTTTTTAATTAGTCTTACTACCAACATTTTCTCAATTACTAAACGGGTAGTTTAGTTTTATGCCGGGACTAACTCATGCTGCATTTATGTTAGAAAGCTGTTTACTCAAGTGCCATTTCAAAACTGCCTCTCAAATCTGCTGCTGTTGAAATTTTGTTCAACCTACTGTCAGAATGCCAGAGCCATCTAATTCGGTGGTCTACATATCCTGTAATGGCTGGAATACCATTTTGTTTGCAAATGAGTTTGAGCAGGCCATTGACAAGTGAGCTTTCAAAATGTAGTAGCTGTGCAGTTTATATTGCTCTTATCTTTAACAGCTGTGTTAGCAGATAGCCACACATTCAAAACAATAACCTTCCTTTCTTCTTCAGGTGCTAACAGACTGCCGTAGATTTCCTTCCTAAGATTCATCATTAGGATTAACCTACAAAATTCATTGTTTCAGGCTGCTTTTACCTCATAGAGCTGATTTCTTCCATTCCTAGCTCTTATTTTTTCTTTGTTTCTCCAGTCTCTTACCATCTACATTTACAACTCATCTGATGCTCTCACTGCAAAAGTTTCCAGTTTCCTGTCATTAACTATTTTCTTTTTATGATGAAGGTCTAATCCCTTTGTACTTCCATCTCTACCAGGATGGCCTCTGTTACTTCCTTGAATAGAAGTTTAACCAGTCTTTATCCACCACCACCTTTCTCCACCTGCCTGAACTTATATGAAACAATTTCTTCTTCAATTCTGTTCATTTCATCCATACAGTTGTTGTGTTGGGGCCTGTTTAGATTCTGCCAATGCCCATCTTCTCATGGGACATATGGAGCATTCTTCGTTCCAATCCTTCCTGGGGCAACAGATGGACCTCTTTTTTTCCCCTAGTACAATGATGACTATATAAGTGCCAGTTCCTGTTCTCACCCTGAACTAGAAAATATTATGAACTTTGCTTTCAATTTTCATCCTTCCCCTGCCTTCATGTGGTCAATTTTGACTTCTCTCATCCCTCCCTCCATCTTTATTTCTGAAGATAGCCATCATCTAATATCCACTATATGTGCACTGGCTCCCACAGTACCTCTACCATATTTTCCACCATACTACTTGCTATAGAGACCTTATTCCATTTTCCAGTTTCTCTATCTCTTCTGACAGTACTTCCTTTTGCCTCAGCTAAGAATTCCCTAAAGCATGGTGAACAGGGACAACCTGTTGCTCATTTTTCACACTTCTGCTCTAACCTTTCCACATCCCTTCCACAACCACGATAGAGCTTTCCTTATACTTACATTTGAACTTACCAGCCTACGTGTTCAACAGATCATTCCACACCATTTCTGCCACCTCCAGTATGATGCCATCATCGAAAACATCTTCACCCACCCACACTTTCCAGTATTCCTAAGAGATAACTCCCTCCTCAACACTCTGGACCTCTTCTCAATCAAATTCAATACTATTCTGTGCAAGTATAGGCAACGCAACACCTAGCTTTTCCACCACCCAGAGCCCCAAGCACATTCTTCTAGAGAAACAGTGACTTAGTGGGTTGGTTTACCTTTACACAATGTCCAAGGAATAGATTTTTACTTTCACTGACGGCATTGCTACATATTAATCATTCTTGTCTGATCTTCCTTCCAATGGTGTTAAAAGACTAGGAGCTTTGGAAGAGCAAATGGATTCGGTTGCTCATCTATACAAATCACCAGGGGCAGGTTACATCAACTTGATATGTAAAAACTTGACTTTAGAGATTAAAGGTTGCTTACATTCAGGGTGTTTAAAATATAAGGGTTTGACAGAAGAAGGGAAGAAAATCTTTTAATTAGAGCTGGATTGATTCAGAATGTAATCAGAAAGGTCTTTTTCACCCGATGGATGAAAGTAAACCGGAACTCCATTCCACAATACACTGTGAATGGCTTACCAATTGAAATCTTCAAGACTGTAACCAACAATGTTCCTGTTCAGTAAGAATTTCAAAAGAAATGGTGCAGAACAAAATAAATAAAGATCAGGCACTATTAGAAAGGCAGAAATGCCATAGTGGGTTGAAATGAGAACTCCTTTCAATTTCAGTGTTAATGATAAATGTCCATGACATCTCTACCATGGAAATGTAACTTAGTTTTTTTTCTATAACCATGTAGGTGTGCAACCGTTCCATAATTACTTCCCTGCTTTCTATTCTGCCATTCTCACCCTTGCAATATTAGTTCTTACCATCAATGCACTTTAATTTCCATGTTATTTACTTTAGGAAGTTGTGCTAAAGTTAGTAAAATAATTCAAATGTTGATAAGGGAATACAGCTTGGAACAACTGCTAGTTGCTTTATTTCGTACTAATTAGATTCAGCTTCTGTGTTCAGCTTCTTACTTATTATAAGGTCAGTTCATACAGTCTACTTCCACCTTTCACAGCTACATAATTGCAATGCATTTTATCTTCCAGGAGTATCATTGTGGAAAGACAGTAAATGACAGCTTCAACAGAAAATGAGCAAAGTCTATCTTCATTATTTTTGTTCTGACAGCTATCTCCTTCAATAATGACTATGAATGTTGATGTCATGTCACTGAAATACGTGACATTTTCAGTACCATGATTTTACAAAAAATGTAGCAAGTAGAATTTTTAAAATAATGTGTATTTTTCATATCTGGATTTAATTAGATCAGATTTACCAAGTCACATTGCCTCATATTCTCTCTCATCAAAACAGCGGTTCTGACAAGGATTTAAGAAGAGGTTTTTAAGTTGTTTAAACAAAGCTAAGAACTTCAGGCAATATTAGTTTGTTGGCATATTCTGGAAAAAAGTCACTAACTCCTGTTGATTTCCACAAGTTCAGTGATGCTCTGCAGGACTTAAAGAAAAACAATAAATTTTATCATGTATACTTGATCCAAACAAACAAAGAGGCCCAGCTGACTCAAAGACTCATTTTTTAAATTAACAAAACTAGATTTAAAAGAAAGGCATTTAGCCAGTGAGAATATCTGATACAAAAGATACATTGTTTATTGTGTCAATGTTGGGCTACTCTCCAATGGTTTGGCACAGTATATAAACATTTGTTTAGAAGAAACAAAAAGGGAACAATTTATGTGTATAGAATTGCTACCACACATATGGACAGCATTTAGCCCATTGACTCCTGGTACAGCAATACTGTCAGTTCCACTCCCCTGCTCCTTTCCAACAACTCCGAAAATTAGAAAATTAGTCTCTCTCAAATGCCGATCCAGTTCTCTTTCAGGAGCACTGATAAGTTATCGTTGTGCCACTCTAACAGGCAGTGAGTTCCAAATCCTAATTTGTGTAAAAGAAATTTTTCTTTATATTTCCTTTGTATCTATTGCCAAGATTTTTAAATTTGTCAGAAGAAAAATCCTGGAAACACTCTGCACATCAGGCACCATCTGTGAAGAGAGAGAAATAGAATTAATGTTTAAGGTAGATGACCCTTTGTCAGAACTGAGCAGAGTGAGGAAATAAGCATGCTTTAAGTTGCAGAGAAAGGGGAGGGTTGATGAGAACAAAGGGAATGTCTGTGATGGGGTGCAGGTCAAAAGAGACTGTGATGCAAATAGTGCTTTTTGTGACAGAGTGGGTGTTGAAGACTTGTTAACTGAAAAAATGACTCATCTGAGGAGATGTAAATAGAAGAAAACGAATGAGGAGCGTGCAGAGACAGGGAGAGAGATCCAAAACACTGCTGGAAATGCGAGATATAAACACTGCAGTTGCTGGAAATCTGAAATGAAAGAGACTGCTGGAAGTAGCTGGCAGGTCAGGAAGTGTTAGTGGAGAGAGAAAAACGGAGTTAATGTCAGGTTGATACCCTTACTCAATGGAAATGCCCTCTTGCACTAAGGCCTCTATGGATGAGCAGAATTGATGTAGACTAAAGAGAATAATTTCACATAACTATTATTGTTAACCACCTAATTAACTGAGATGAGATGCTAAGTATTAAATTTATAGGAAATACGCATAGATCTATATGTTCGTAGATAATACCCTTCCTGTTAAACAAGCTTTTGGAAGATCCTATACATAATGAAACAGAAAGAGAAAATGCTGGAAACACTCTTCAGGTCAGCCAGAATCTGTGGAAAGAGAAACTGTTAACATTGCAGATCCTAGACCTTACATCAGAACTGGGAAAGAGAGAAAATAAGTTAGTTTTCATGGCAGAAAAGATGGTGGAGGACTGGGTAGAACAAAGTGAATAACTCTGATAGGGTGAAACCAAATGCTTTCAAATAGCAGTCAGAAGCCCATTATTTGTCTTTTTCTGTGTTACGAGTTGCTAATAGCAAGGAGGTGGAACATGTCCAGCAAGCCAGATGATACTAATAGAAAAACTAAGACAATGATGACAGGGAGAAATTGTCAGTTCTAATACAGACAGAAGAAAAGAGTTGAAAAATTCAAAATCAAGTCCAGACTTGTTCTTTCTCCCATACATGATGAGGCAGAAATCTATTCAATGAACAGATATGTTCAGCTTAGCTTCATGGATACATTTACATTTCAATGGCAAAATCAGATCATTCTCTGTTCCCTGCTCTGATTTGCAAAAGTACAGTAAGTTTGTGTTGCATCAGTAAAGTGGACACAGTGATGGAATTTCTCATATTTAGGTGCCAAATATGAAAGCTCATTTGCACTCTGAGATAATTCCATAGTAGAGATAACAAAGAAATGCATGAAGAGTATGATGAACTCATCAATATTTTTTCTCAAATAAAGTAGCAGTCTCAATGCATTGACATGCCAAAATACATTGACTAGAGATAGGAACAAATGGATCAACAAGATGTTGGTTATTTTAAAGGAATGAATGGAAATTGGTGTGAGTGGAATATACAAAATTGATTCATTCCCTGTGTTTTTTATTTCTATGATTAATCCTTGGTTCAGCTGCTTCATTGTTACATGAACCATAATATTCAATTTTTCTCCTCCCATATTTTGCCCTGTGGTTCCAATTTATTTTCCTGTGTATTCATGAGCAATCATTTCCATATTAGAATAATGGTTCTTGCAATTAAATGCAGGAAACAATTTTGTGTGGAAATTTCAAGGTTACATTACTTTGACTAGAAATTGGATTTCACCTTTTTTTTAGTGTGCTAAACAGTGCAAAGGAAAAATTAGATCCCTTGCAAGAATTTGTGAAATTAGCCACAAGTATATTAGAACCAATTCCATATCCAGAATTATGTGGTAAAGTGGTATCTGTGCAGTGCCCAAAGGGAACATTGTTAGAAGCATCCGACTTCCATATTTTTGCTGCACTGATCAAGGGGTAGGGTAACAGATTTTAAAGGAACTCATGACAGCAATAGGACATTACAATAAATAAGCTGCAATGGAGATGAGGGAAAACGCAGGAGAGGATGGACACAGCAATTTCTGTCTGCCCTCATCGAGTCCTTTGAAGTTAGTGGCCCTACGCTGCATGGTGATCAATGATGCGGAGATTGAAGCGTGTAGCTTCATGTGCTTAATATAAGAAACAGCCTGAGTGGTGAAAACTGAGGCTGGCAGATGCAGTGTGCAAGACATCGATGTGAGAGTAAACATCCTTTAATTGATGTCACATTACAGATACAGTGCGACGATCCCAAGTTTTTTTGTGACTTTTCAACAAATGTTGTAGCTTGTAACCAAAAACCCCAATTTATGCTGGCAGCGGAAGAAAAAAATATGCAGTGCATGACTTGTGACATCATTAAGTGTGTGACTGATGCTGGGAAAATGTCAGCTGCTCTAAGGTGAATGGTACATGAAAGAGCGTATTCACTATAGAGTGATCTAACCCAGGTAGATTTGTTTTCAGTTGCTAATGGATCCAGTTACTAGGTTTACATTATTTCCATTTATTCACTTTCTCTTGAGCAATTCATAGATGTGGTTCTAAGGAAACCTCTATTACTTTACATAAACAATCAGTTTACATGTGATGCTCTTGGTCAATTGGCTACGGAACTATCAAAAGCATCAGCCTGATTCTATCCTCATCTGAAATCTGCAGATGTACACTTTGCAAAATAACCATATAATGATCAACAGCAGAGACCTGGGCTAAATTTCTTTCCAGCTAACACGGAGATCATCTCATGCAACACTGACCTGAAGTTGCTGCTGAATTGTTCTGATCTGTACAACATTGTGTAATGCATTTACTCACTGAAAATTAGGGAAAAGACTTATCTAAATTGTTTTTAGGTAAAATCTGCTTAACATCAAAATTTAATACCTTTTTTCTTTTCTGCTCCATACCATCCAGAACATATTTTTAAAAAGAAATCATTAGAAACAGAAGTGAATTAGTTAAATATCTTAAAAGATAAAAGATAGCTATCAGTGTCTTTTTTTTTCAGCACTGCCAATCAGGAAACTACCAGTGATAATCTACATTGACAGACCAGCACATAGAAAGTGTTGGGTGCTTGCTCAGTAACACAATAAACATATGCTTTGATACCCTTCGACAATTCCAATTTTGCATGTTTATTGCACAAAAAGAAAACAGAACTCCACACCACAACATTAAATTTAGATTTAATTTGTATTCTGTAGTAATCTTCTCAGCAGGTAGTATTTTATAAGGTTAGACAAGGAAACAAAGAGTTTTGATATTTCAGCCTTCCCAATTTAAATTCAATAGTTTCTCAACATGAAATGTCATATGGAATATCTCTCCACTTAACCAAAGGATTGAACAGATCAGAATAATGATAGGATGGGATGAACATCTTGTTTCTGAATTGTGTAAAGGTGATTTGAAGTGAAATGAATTTGGCAATTTTAACTTGACACCCTGTGGGTATGAACCAATATCCCCTGCTAGTTTCCCGTCCTATGATATGAAATTGAATTTTTCATTCAGAGAGATGACAATATGAGTAGCATTGCATATGGAAGCTGTTTACTATTTGATTATAAGTGGTCTCTGGAATAGGATTAAGATTGCTAAAATCCAGATCTATCCTTTGGCAGACTGTCAGTCAAGATATTATCCTTCAAAACCTGGCTAATGATGCTACCATAAAATACCAGCATTAGTTTCAAATTATTTCTGTATTACAGTCCAGTGAAGTGATTATGGGGTTTGACAGGGTAGATGCAAAGTTGATGTTTCTTCTAGCTGGGGTGTGCAAAACCAGGGAATCACAGTCCTAATCTCAGGCCATTGGGCAGTCAAGACAGAGATAAGAATAAATTTCTTCATTGAGAGGGTGGTGAATCTTTGGCAAGATATGGGGGGGGGGAATATGGAAAGTGAAGCTGAAATGAAAGATTAGCCGTGATACTGAATGGCACAGGGGGCTGAATGCTAATTTCTGCTTCTATTTCTCATGTTTATATGTTTATTAGTTTCATGGCACAAACAATTGCAAATTTGGAGTATTTTAGGTTATTCATATAGTGTGGTACCTTTAATCACTACTCTATATGTATATACACTATATATACAATTTTGGATTAGTACACACTATATGTCTACATACTGTATAGGCCTCCTGATTCCCTTAACAACAAAAAAATGAATTCATCTCTGATTTGAATGAATAAGCGACTGAGCCTCCATCCCCCTCTTGGATAGAGAATCCCAAAGATTCGCTACCCTTTCAGTGAAGAAACTTCTTGTATTTACCTGAATGCCTGAACACTTGTTTTAAGACTGGGAACCTTGGTTCTGTAGTACAAAGGGTCAGAAATTTTTCTGCATAGCAGGGAGAGTTCAAGGATTTTAATGTCCATAAACTACAAAGGAAACTTACACCAAGCCAAGCCTTAACTGGAGAGTTAAAGGGAACCAAAATTATCTCATCTACTGCCTGGGAATATGAGACATTCATATTCTTTCAAGTATTCTCTGTAGGTCATCACATCCATTATTGACAAGAGCATAAGAAACTGAAGCATCCATACAGTTGCTCTGCTATTTAATAACATCATCCTGATCTTTTCCACTGATGTGAGAGTCATGAACAAGGGGAAATAACTAAGAAATAAGGGGCTGATCATTTAAGACTGAGGTGCATTGAGCTTTCTTTTCACAAAGGGTAGTGAATCCCTGGAATTCTCTGATCCGGGGGTGGAGATGAGGTGATGGAGGCCAGATCATTAGATTTATTTAAGGTGGAGATAAATAAATATTTGAAAGATTGTGGAACTGGGGGTTATGGAAACTGGCACAGAGGAGGAGTTGAAGCCAGCATTGATCAGCCATGACCATATTGAGTGGTGGGGCAGGTTTGAGGTGTGAGTAGCTTACTCCTGCTCCACTTTTCTTGTGTTCTTTATCTCAATGCCACTTTTGTTCTTGCCCAATATTCCTTTATTTAAGAATATAAAAATCCAGGTTAGATGATTCCAAAGATTTACAACACTTTATTTTAAGAAATTTCTTATCACAGTCTTAAGTAGTCAATCCCTT
>JARFYF010000029.1:28096761-28107434 GCA_030265395.1 Rhina ancylostomus | reverse complement strand
CCTGTGTTTGTCCTGAGGAAGTATCCTGACTCCAGTCTTGTATCAGTGTGCTGCATTTGGGTTCTGAGTTTGCTCCGGATCTACATTGTGACACTTTCAGTCTCATGGAGAAGGGTTACAATTCAGATCTCTTGCCTAAATGATATCCATCTTCTGTTGATTGGTCTGATGCATACTTCTAAGGTCTGGACTTCTGTTTTCATTGACAGAATTAAATTAGAACAATTATGGGATAAATAATGAGAAATTAATATCATTATTTTTTTGGCAAGCCTTGTCTGTTTTATCTCAGTGGTATTCCAAGATTGTGGCAATACCTATATTTTAAGTTAAACTATTAGTTTTGTTCAAGCCTTGACAGTAAGTGCTACTGGGGCTGTTTCATGCAGAAATAATTTACAAAACATAACTTTCATTCTTGTGTATTCTATATGGTTAGAAACATTTATGTACAGATCAGAAAATGAAGGTGGTATTTTAATCTAGCTATCATTGGAATGGCTACCGAATTTATACTGTCTGGTCTCAATTTTCATTCTCGAGTATATTTGGCCAGAATGCAGAATGAATGGCTGAACCCTTCCAATCAGTTGGATTAAATTAGCCCATTTTGCTTTAACTGTTCATAGAGCATTTATCACCAGTGTTGTAAATTACTATTCCAGATGATGTAGTTGTTAATCAAGATACCACTGTTACACTCTTGGATTTATTTATATGTTAGCTAAAAATGTTCATTACAATTGAGGCTTCACACTTAAATTACATGGGATTATGGAACCTACCTGCCTAAGGACATAGAGAATAAATCTAATTATTCTTTTAATTTGCTGCCTGCAGCATGTTCCATTTCAAAGTGGTGCATTTGCACTACTTTGTAAACACTTAACGTCAAATTACAAATTCTCTCTCATCCACATCCCAACATGTACTACTTGATTTTCTATAAATTTGGAATTGCATTATCCATATTGGTCAGAGCAAAGAATTTTAAAAATTATAAATTGACAAAACTGGCACATATTCATATCTTTTAAAATGGGGGAGGGATAGGATTCTAAAGGGAGCTACAGCTGAGGGTGATGTGAAACGGTTACCTGATTTGAAAGTAAGCCAGATAACATGATCTATGAACTGCCAGATATTGGGATGTGCCATGCAGTACACTGTGGGTTAACTTGCTGAACTCAATTTGACAGACTCATTGTGCAGTGAGTGCCATGCATTGCAGCTGTGAGCTATTGGGGAGGCATGAGCAGACATTCAATCAGATGATCCCAATCCAGCCTAATATTTAGTATATTCCTTATGTCATTTGAAGCTGGTTCTTTGGCAAAGTAAACAATCTTCCCAAATTTAAAAAAAACTGCTGGAGGAACCCAGCGGGTCAGGCAGCATCTGTAGAGGGAAATGGACAGTTGACATTTCAGGTCGAGGCCCTTCATCTGGACCGAAAGAGTAAAGGGGAGATAGCCAGTGACAGGGAGGGGTGGGGCAAGAGCTGGCAAGGTGGATCCAGGGATGAAGGGTGATTGGCAAATGGAGTCAAGTGGGGTAGGGAAGGGTGGAGAAAACAAGAGGTTAGAGAAGATAGCTAGGGGGCAACAAAGGGCTGCAGTCTCTTGTGTCCCCACTGTGTTCCCAAATTTGATCATGGGGTTGGTAAATTTTTTGATCCTATGCTCATCTGGTATAATGTCTGGAGAACATTAGTTCACTAATGTTACTCCTGGTGATCCTCGGCTGCATTCAGGTTAGATTCTGATTGGTCTTTCACGTGTTGCTGGGTCATATTCTGTTGCACTGGCTGCTTTAGCTCTATTGGAAAAGTTTTGGGTTGTGATCTTATTGGACGTGAAGCAGTCTTCTGAGCACACGGGTTTAATATGTGAAAATTATGGGTGTGATGTCCAACCTGCCACTGGAGCTAGATGATAAGGAGAGAATACAAGGCACAGAGACAAGCAAATGCTGTGGAAGGGGAAAAGGAGGGCAAGGTGTAGGTATCTTCAGGACATTCCAGTAACAACAACATTCCAACTTCACCTTAACTGAAGAGCATGATGACCATTGACTCTGCCTCGCACAGAAGACAGAGACCTGTTGCTGCAACAAGTGCCTGTAGCTAACATGCCCTGAAATTCAATACCTTTGATTCAGTACAGGCTGGACCTGGTGATATCAGTAACATAAATCATTTGCAGAGCTCTACAAAATCAGACAGCCCACAGATACCTTGTCATTCACTTTTACAATGACGATAGTAAGAAGGAAGGCCTGGGCTTCATCATAGCCGTAGGCTTCTCAGATTATATTAATAATGTTCATATAACCTCTTGGTTTCCATCTGAAGTTTACAGCCATTCAAAAACAAAGGACTTCTGTGCCTTGAATGTCCAGCAGATGTATCGTGCAGGTTCATGTCCAGTATTCTGGCAGCTGTCTGCTGGTTTTAATCATGCCCTGGAAGTCAAATCCTCTTCTTTTGACTCAGATCATTGGGGTCAAACAACCACCCAAGTTTTAAAACCCTTGCTGGGAAGCAGAATGCAATTGCTACAAAGAAATGTAGCACTAGCAGAAGTACACGACTTAATAAATTTTCTAAGGCAGCTGCCCTGTTGCCTGGAAAGGGCTGGAGCCATCCTCCAGTATATTCTGAAGGATCTCCAGATCTCTGGTGGTGTGCTGAATGCCCTGTAATGTTGCCCTCCAAAAGGAAAAATCAGGAGCCTGGAAGATTGCCAGAAATCTAAAGGAAATAACTTCTCACTATGCTGAAGTGCTAACAGTTTCTCCTACTATCACATATGTCCTGATAGTGACCAAATGATAAAAACAGAAAATGCTGGAAAGACACAGAAGTTCAGGCAGCATCTGTGGAGCAGAAAATGGAGTTAATGTTTCAAGTCGCAGTTAGTTCATTAGAACTGGGAAGGAGAGAAAACAGGTTAGTTTCAAGTTGCAGAGAGGATAGGAAAGTAAAGATAGGACAAGAGAATACACAAGAGACTGTAGATGCTAGAATCTGGACCAACAAACAATCTGCTGGAGGAGCTCAGCAGGTCGAGCAGCATCTGTGGGGGGAATGGAACTGTCAACGTTTTGACACGTCATCAAAGGGAATATCACTGATGGGATGAAGCTAGGGCTGTCATGCGAGAATAAGTTGTTGATGAAGTCATCTGATTCATAGATTAATGAGGGAAGTAAGAGAGAACATGAACAAGGGAAGGTAAAAGCTGTGAATTGAAGGCAATTAGAGAGAGAAAAAGAGAATGAGAGAGAGAACAAGAATGAATGAACACAAAGGAATGTAAAAGCAGTGAAATGCAGAGGAGAGGACAAGGCACAGAGAAATGTAAGAAATGCACAGCTAGATCAGACCGTGCTAACGCAGAGACAAAAACTGAACCAATATGACAAAGGATGACCTGCAGTAGAAATAACCAGTACTGATACAAACAGAGAATTTGAGTTACCTGAAGTCATAGAATTCGATATGGAGTTTGGAAGGCTTCAGTGCAGCCAGACAGAAAATGAGATGCTGTTTGTAGAGTGCAGGTGCTCTGCAAAGCAGTCATCCGATCTGTGATTGGCTTTTCCAATGTAGACCAAATTGTGAACACCAAATGCAGTGCACTTGATTGTTGCTTCAACATAGGTCTAAAATGTTGCATTATCCCACGGCAAGCTGGTTTCTCAACCAGGGGAAATATTGCCGATGCTGGAAATCTGAAATAAAAACGGAAAATGTTATGAATGCACATTGCTCAGACAGAATCTATTGACTTACTTAGTATGACGCAGAAAGAGGCTATTTGGCCCATTGATCCATGTCAGCTCCCAGAAGAGCAATCCCATCAGTCCCATTCCCCCAATTTCCCTCCATAGTCATGGAGATACAGCACTGAAACATGCCCTTCGGCCCACTGAATTTGTGCTGACCATCAACTACCGATCAACACTAATCTTATATAAATCCCATTTTTTTATTCATCCCACATTCCCATCAATTCTCCCAGATTCTACCACTCACCTACACCAGGGGCAATTTACAGCAGCCAATCAACTTACCAACCTGCACTCTTTGGGACGTGGGAGAAAGCTGGAGCATCCGGAGTCACAGCAAAAATGAGTAAACTCCACACAAGTAACAGCTGAGGTCAAGGTTGAACCCTTTAGTCTTTAGTGTTGTGAACCAGCAGCTCCACTGTGCTGCTCTGTAGTTGTGTAACTTATTCTCTCTAAGATGCTCATCATACCCCACCTTTGAATTCTTTTGCCACAGCCTTATCAAAGGATGATTTACAGTAGCTAATTAACCTAGCAACATGTTGTTTTGCTGGAAACATACACAGTCACAGAAAGAATATTGCAAACTCCACACAGAGAACATCCAAGGTAGAAATGAATCCAGGTCCCTGGATCTGTGAGGCAGCCATACAAAACGAAGAGCCCCCATGCCATGGGGTGGAAATGAAATAAAATGGGCTTAATGTTTTAGGTCAATAATCTTTCATTAGAATTAATCCTGATGCACAGTGATAGACCAGATGCCTTAATCCTTTTTCCATGCAATGAATGAAACCTTTTCTCTTCATTACAGATTTAGGTCTGACCAAACTAAACAAAACATAGGTGGTATATATCCATCCATTTTGTGTGCAATTTGGTCTTTCTGGTGTGTGTTTTATGCCTCCATAAAATGTACCATGCATTTTCACATAAGTAAAGCACCAGAGTCAAATACATGAGCACGCAGGCGACTCTTATGGGTGGTGGGGGTGCAGGAAAGCAGGGAAAGACAGCAGGAGAAATTAGTATGATTTAGAATTCTTTGTCTGCAATAAAACCTCTACCGTGTCACCTCTACCAATTACAATGCAGAAATTATTGTCGTTGCATATTAATTAGTTACAACCTTCAATTAACATGCAGTCTGGCACTGGGATGCTAAGAAAACAAAACAGGTTACTTTGTTCTGTTTCACAACCTTGTGCTAATAATTAGAACCTGTCTCAATTTTCTGCTCAAAGCGCATGAACAAAATCATTAATTAACAAGTGTCATTCCTGTGGACCACTTGTTCCAGCAAATGTGTCTAATTTTGTGGACACTGTTTTTGGCATTAAATTCTAAAGATCTTTATAACCTGCTGTTAGCACATCACAGCAAAGTGTGTCCTTTTACCCATCTGTAGAACTCATATCTTGTTGTGTCGCAATGAAATATACAGCTCTGCTGTTCAGCTTAACCTGTAAGACAGTACTGCAGAACAATGTGCCAGTCCCATAGGCATTTTAAATCAGCAGCTGTCTAAATTAATTTGTAATACATTGAAAGTACAGACACTGAACATATTGCTTATTACCTTCATTACAGACAGCCTTCATTATTCCAACACACTTCAGCAGTTAAAGCAGAAGATTGAAAAATGAATACGCTTGGTATTTGTCATCTTAGACACAACACGGCAAGATTATGATGCACTTTGAATTCAAAAAGATATAACCTTCTTAAACTACAGAGTAAGGAATCCAGCTTTAGTTAAGTTGCTACATGGACATGAGTTACTGTTTGATTTGATGTTGTTTTAAATACACATGTGCAACTGGTACCTTTGCATTCTATCCCTTGGCCTTTTGCAATTCATTGCAAGTCATTTGTAATGCCGGTATCACTAGAATGCATTGGATAGCCTTACATCTATGGAAGCCATTTCATCTTTCTTAAGTGTTATGATTGCTTCAATAACATGACTATTAAAACATGGTTTCATGTAATTTTAAAACGCTTTCACATGTGTAAAATGAATATTGCTGTCACTGGGCTGCCATTTTCACCAATTGGAGGCATCACTTATTTCTGCCTGTAAACTAAAAATGCACATTTAAATGAATAATAAATTAATATGACAAATGCTTCTGTTGCATGTCTGTCACTTCCAGAGAAGGTGACTTTGGTCAGGAAAATAAGACTCATGGAATCTTTAGCTCTCTTAATGACATGTCCAAAGACCCAGTGCTGACAAGTTCATGATTTCTGGGCAGGCAGGAATTAATTTCAGGGGAAACCTGGCTCTGCCAGGGACTCTCTGCCTTTTTTACTTATTGAAAATGTTGCTCATAGTGGATTAGGTACATAACAAAGCTACCCCAAAATGAGCAAGTGCACTACAATAACATGCAAGTAAGCACTAACAGATTTTCACTGCGGTATATAAATTCCTCCATTTGAATCATAGTAGCATTGGGTGCACAAAATGTCTGTGATTTAATAGGGTCTAGCTTTGGAAAAACCATCAGACTACTGTGAATTAAAAGGCAAGTTTTTGCGATATAATTATTTTATTTATTGTAAACTGTGAATTTATTATAAGATGCATTCAAAGACTTGGCTCATTCGTGCACCATTTACAGCCCCTGGATTTTGAGGCCATGCAGTAACTACATTGAAATACAAGCCTGTCATATCTGCTTCATCATTACAATATGGCTGATCTATTACCTCAGCGCCACTTTCCTGCATTAAACCCATAAACTTTCAAAATTAAAAAAAGAAACTCCAAGTGCTAGAAATCTGAAATAAAAGCAAAATACTGGAAACACTCAGAGAGCATCAATAGAGTGAGAACTAGAATTCAGGTCAATGACCTTTCCTCAACCTGTTGAAGGATCATTGATCTGAAATGTTAACTTGGTTTCTTGCTCTTGCTCTTATCAGAATGCTGCCTTATCTGCTGAGGGTTTCCAACACTTTGTTTTTATTCCCATATATCTTCATTAGTTTTCTAGTTTAATTTGTTATAATTTTATTTTTATTTATTCATTTGATGTGGACATCATGACAATGATGGTATTTATATCCAATCCATGTTGCCCTTGAGACACTAAGGATGAGCTGCTTTCTTGACTTCTAGGCTAACTGCCAGGTTCTTTTTTAGGCAGTTAAGAGTCAATCACATCACTGTGAATTTGGAATCAGATTTTGGTAAATACAACAAATTTTCTTCCCTAACGACAGAAGATTATTTTCCCCCTGAAGAATATGAGTGAACCAGATTGGTTTTTATGACAATCTAGTTGAAAATTCCAGCTGTTGTTATGGAATTAAAACTCTTTTCTCAGGATCATTAGACCAGGGCTCTGGATTACCAGTTCAGTACAATAATCATACTGCTATTAGAACTGACATATTTATTTTCAAATTGACCATTTCAAAGCAAATATTAAATGAGAAGTATCTTGATCAAAATTATTCAATTAGAAATGACAATTCCATATGTCCTTATGACATAGACAGAGTCATTTGGCCCACTGAGTCGCTACCAGTTTTCAGAGCAATCTCATCAGTCCATCCCCATACTTATTTCCTGCAACCAATTCTCTCTTAGATGTCCTTCAACTCCTGGTTTTCCTGCCACCCATGTATATTAGGGGCAATTAGAGTAGCCAGTTAACCCACCAGGATGTGCTTGGAAATATGGCAGCAAACCAAAGCATCCAGGGGAAACACATGCAGTCACAGGGAGAGCATGCAAACTCCAGACAGACAGCAACCAAGGTCAGGATAGAACCTGGAAACTGTGGCAGCAGCTGCGTTTGTTGTGCCATTGTGCCACCCTCAGAAAATCTTAAACAACATCTCACAGCAGTACCACAATGTATGGAGAGCATTTTGTCATTAAAATATTTATAGAATATAACAAAAATGAGTGCATTAACCAATTGAGGTGTATTTTCTTTTACAAATTATAGAAAGAGATTTTATACTAATTGCATAAGCACGATAACAATAAAAAATGAACCTTACTTGAAGGAACTGTAAGCACTGGGCAAAGAAATACTTTACAATTTATGTATCAAGATTGATATACTAAATGATTTCCAATGTCACAAAGACAGCAAAGGAAAGGAAGAAATTACCTTACTATTAAATGGCATTTATTCAGGATTCTGCTAATGTTGCTGCAATTTTTTAAGGTTCATGACATTTTAAAGCCTTATAAATCTGTAGCTGTTATTGGGATGTAATATGATCAAACAGTTGTAAAACAAAGACATAAAATCTGTGAACATTATAACCACACATTTACAGATCATTGTATAGCTTCAGTTTATTGACTAATACAGAGGCTGTAAGGAAATGTTAGATTTTTATTCTGCCATCAAATATTGTTCATGGGATACAACCAAATTTCATTCAGAATTACATGCTTCATTACCCAGACAAAGCAATAAAATTCACTCCAATATTCCTTGGTCCCTGGTACCAATGCCCTGAAGATGGTGGGAGCCCCCACCTTTATACCTGGCCCTTTACTGGAATTTGAAGGTGGATCATAGTCAGGACTACGGCTAGAAATGTTGCCCAGCTGCAGTCTGGCAGCAGACTGGTCAGTGGAACCACAGGACTATAAATAGAAGGCACATAAGCTTTATTCTGACAAACATCTGTTTGTATCCATTGTAGTTTTCTGGAAGAGATATCATGCTGGTAACCCACTTCGAACTGTCCATTAATGCTGATGGCTGATCTGAAAGTACAGAAAAGTAGAATGGACTAGTTCAGCACCTAAATATTTTCTCCTTATACCTGAAAGAAGGCAATCCCCCTTGAAGGAACAGTTGAGAAAAGCAATTCACTGTATGGGGAATTGTAAAGGTGAGCTGATATGACAATGTGGTATTTTTAGAACAACACTCTCTTGACTTTCACTTCTACACTGTCATTAAGAAGCATGCATACAATATTTATAATACTGTGAGCCAGGAATGAAATTGCACTAATAAAAAAGCATGTTAAGGGGAGGGAGTGTTAAGAGAACTGGAAGCTGGCTGAGGGAGGATTATGGAAAGACACAGAGAATTTAGGTGAGGAAGGATTTTTTTGTCAGAGTGCAGGGCTGATCTGGGATTGGAGAGCTTGGTTGGATAGGTGTGTGAATGATCAACAATGGTGATGGGTTGCTGGTATAATGGGGAGTGTTTGGATGACCGGGTTGGGATTGATCAGATAAGTAATTGGGGGGTACTGAGGATATTAGCAGTGAGCAGAGGAGACAATAAGAAAGCAACTTACACCAGGACTTACCAGGAAGGCAATGGATGTCTCACACGCCACCACTGTGGACCAAGTAAGGTCAGATAATCTTTAATTAGCATTGAAGGATGCCTCATACCATATGCATCCAGTTAAGACCTATTTGGGTGTGCTAACCTGTGCTGTCCTGTGTCCACAAAAGAATTTTGCACAAGTAATGTCAAGATACGTGCTGCATGCCATTTAACATCAGTGCACATGTCCTCTGGCCTCTGTACATTATATGCACAGAGATTCTTCATATTGCTCATTTTAGCATTTGGAATTTGAATAAAATTTGGCCACTGTACACAAACATATTGTGTGATGCAGTAGAATTTCTAGATCTGCAACTTTAGCCGATCAACAGTATTGCATAAAGAAAAATAATGCACGTGCAATAAACCTGAAATAAAAATGGAAAAAAGTATTGAAAATGCTCATCGGGTGAGATATACATTTGTAGAGAGAGAAACAGAATTACTGACACTGACATTGACGGGAAGAAAGGAGGGAGTCATGGAGAGGTGGGTCTATGTTTGTGGGATCTGGAAGCCTTGGAAATGCTGGGAATGTAGAGGTCCTACCACGTTAATGTTCTTGTTTTCCTATTTTCTCCCAGGCAGCCATCATCTCCAACTTTCCCAGGATCACTGGGACTTGCATCAACACCAGTCGCTCCTGTGGCAGAGAAAATGGGCATAATGTTACAGTGAGAACCCTTGGTGTAGCAGTTTTATCTGTTCAAGTGTTTCTCAGCTTGCAACTTGAAATCAGACTGTGATTTCACAGGTGGTCCATATATCACTAACAACATCAATATTTGCTTATATGCTAATAGTCTGCATGACACTCAGCCTGTCTGCAGCTTTGTCACTATTGGCATTTTTACTGCCTCCAGAAATTAATGTGGATAGCCATCCATAAGTTATTCATTGACATGTGTGTGAGTTTTCTGACCAGTGGCAATTGAGCTAGTTCTTTGTGTTGTTGTGTACTGGATTCATTAGAGATCAATCAGAAAGAAACAGGCTACAGTTTGCTCTTTTGAGCATCAATCTAATTGGAAAGGCTGTTACTTTTAGCTGAGAAAAATGATTGCTGGAAGGCTCAAATGAACCCCACTCCAATAATCTACTAAATGACTTCAAATTGATGCTTCCTGCAGCTGCTATTGGGAAAGTGCAGGCTCTTGAATTCTGTGTCAAAATGGGATTGTGTACAAGGTTGCTATAGATTGTTCTTTACTTGCTTTGATGAGGGCAGCTCTAGTCACAATGATGAAGCTTGATTGCAGTCAGCAGAGAAAAGTTGTGATTAATTGCCACCCCTAAAAGCTGCCTGAACTTGTACTACTTGATCAACAATGCAATACACCATACGCAAGCTAGATGAAAGTAACACACTCAGGCTACCTTGGCAGCACAAGGAATAGCCTGATCTCTACCTCGACAAAGGCAACAAGCTGGCTTCCAGGACACACAACATTTTGACTTGGAAGTATATGATTAATGTTTGTATGTGATCGCTCTGTCGTAATTCTGGAACTGCTCACCTAAGGGCGCTGTGGAAATTCCTTCACCGCAAAT
>JARFYF010000029.1:28057666-28068056 GCA_030265395.1 Rhina ancylostomus | reverse complement strand
GGAGAGACAGGTAAGTTGTGGGGGGGGGGGGTTGCTAGCTGTTTCTGTTGCAATCCTCTGCTGGGTCCCACAGTGTGAGTAATATCCATGGTTACTGGATATTTACCATGGTTAAGAGGCACAAAGCTGCACTGACCAATGTGGGCCAGTCTCAAGTATTGAGAATGAAAAGCAATGCTCACAAAGTTGATTGCATATGCAAAATGTTTATCCAAAGTTTCCTCTGGAAAGACCTTCCACAGATCCTGGCTGGGTGAACAGACAAAAGGGAAGATACAGTCATGACAAGAGAGTGATCTGACCACTGCAACTTGCTAGGATGAAGAAGAACAATGAAATGGGAGAGTGAGCAGGGGGATGAACCTGCTACATTGACTCGCTTGTATCTATTTGTATGTATGTTTTGTTTGTGACTGATGGGAGGAGAATAATATTGTATTTACTGGAACTAAATAAAGCTTTCCTGAAACTTTGCTTTGAATTGGTTATTCCACAACAAGAGTTTAAATATTGTATTGTAACAGTAGCTTAGGTTTGTTCCTGTCTCTTGAGTTCCATGAACTTTGGGAATTCTGTCTGCTCAAAGTTAAGTTTCAAAATATCGTTAAGACCCTTCTTAATGTTTGATAAACATATTTACATTACAATCCCCCTGGGGGTAAGGCAATAGGGAACTGGTTTCCCAATGGCAGACTGACATTACTATATGCAGTAAAATGCCTGAAAGTTGACAACTTCATGCTGATTTTCTGATGCCATGTTTATGCTTGTGGATTTAATCCCTTCTGCCAACACTGAAATCCAACCTTGTCACCGAGGTTAAAACGTCCCCATTGATCATAGAAAACCAATGCACAGAAATAAGCCACCAGACCCATTGGGACTGCATGATGTTTCAGGGAGCAAACCAAAGGGCCGAAGTGAGCCGGCTGTGGCTGGCATTTCCGACCAAAACAGCCAACATTCAGCCCCAGTAAGTAAACATGTCCTGAGCTCATATGGCCTATAGTAAGTCCATGGTGAGCTGAGTGATAAACATACACTTCTTAGAAGAAGAAGCCTGGTCTAAGTTCAGAATGCTCATTAATTTGTATAGGAAATTCTGACTTCAACATTAAGAATGATCTTAAGAAGGTTATTTAATATTTATTTTTTATTTTAATGTTTTAAATTTATTTATTAGTATTTCAATGTTTTAATAAATTATTTCAAAAAATGATTTAAATTATTTAAAACAATTTAAAAAGTTTTAAATGCTTTTGAATTTCAAAGCCTAACAGGATTCCAGAGACTTTTGCTTCGTCAAGCTCTCCTCCTATCAAAGGCTATGAGGGTATTCAAGGACTGCATGAGAAGGAGGGGTGGGGTTTGCCTCAGGGGTACATCACCTATTGCTCAGTCACTGGCTAAGGTCTCACAGCACCACTGCCATACAGGAATAACGTAGGCATTGTAAGGGCTTCGAAGAGGTGGGGAGATCTGGCAGCGGGTTGAATTGAACAATATTTAACTCAATCAGTCCCTCTTTCTTCATATTCTAGTAATTTTATTCTCTTCCAACTATGTGCCCCTATAACTTCTGAAAGCTACTATAGAATCTATTTCCATCATCCTTTCAGACAGTGCATGCAAAATCATTGACTCTAATGTTTTAGCTTATTTTGCCTCCAGTTCCATTGTCAATTATAGAAAAACAACATGTAGCATCCTGTTCTTTAAATCCAGCTTTGTCATGTTAGAAACATTTGGTTGTATTTAAAAAAAATATAAAGGAACCCATCTGAAGTTTTGCAAAGTTATTAGGAAAAAAAATTCAAATCCATGAGGATGATTAGTCAGCTATTTAAGCAAGTAAAGTTGAATTTGAAGCAATTGCATGAAGTGAGAGGATTTGGTGATTCTGTCAACATTAGCAAATGAGAGGAAGATGGTGCCCAAGGCTGCTGTGTAAGGATTGAGGAAAAATGAGTCTAGTTGTAACATGGATAAATGGTATTGGAGTTTAGCATGATGCTGGATAAAGAGGAAAATAATTGGGTAAAGTTGATTTTTTTGTGTGCTGCAGGAGGGGGCTGAAGGACATACACACAAAGAGTGGGAGGGAGAAATAAAGGACAGTTTAAAGATGACAGCACCAATTTACATAGCATGTTTAATGTAGTAAAAGTTCACAAGGCACTACTCAGTCACATGTGGTTCAAAGAAATAATTAGAACTAACACTGAGCTAAGCAATATGCCATTAGGTTAGGGAACAATAGGCAAAGCCTGCTGTTTAGGTAACTTATTGAGAAAGAAAGATAAGTGAAGAGATTTGTAGAACTCTTAAAGAGCATAGCATTTAGATAGCCAAAGGAAGATAAAGATGAATGAGAAGCTCAAATTTATGTAGAGTTCCCATAGGGATGTGAGGCTGGGAAAGGTTAAAGAAGCAGGGAAGAACATGTTCAACAAGTATTTACCAATAAGGATGAGAATTTTAAACTTGCGGAGTTGTGGACTAGGATCTAATGTTTGGTGAGCACACAGGGATGTATGAAAGGTTATGCTTTCTACTCATGCTTGCTACTCTAGTGGCACATTGAACTCTACCAGCCAGCTGCTACCACTAAAACACTTGGAACTGACTATTTCCTAGATCTCTTATTCCTGTGGTGCAATTATTTATAACCTCTGTTGAAGGACAGCAGCCTACAGCTCAGTCACATCTCTTCCACTAACACCTCCTGGGAAACATTGGATATCATTAATACTCAGAAGATAGTTCTTCTATCATCTTGGAAGTAAGTGAAGCCACAGGTTAACTCTCACTTTAGGAAGCACATATTCGCTTTAATTAGCCTGTGGCTAACTGACAAGAAATTGCTCCCAGTGCCAGTGGTTGGATTTTGGGTTGGATTGGTGATGCATTGTGTTTCAAGATACAATTTAGTACATAACCCACTAGTAGGCTTGTAATGAGAGCTGGGTGCTTGGGTCTAAATGTTGCTGGAGATGAATTTTAAACTGAAACCAACATTTACCAGCCAACAACTAATTCAGGGTTAAATTCAGTACCACAGGGACCTCTACACCAGTAATGTGAAATTGGTTCACTGACAATTGGCAGCCAGTTTCATGCTACATGCAGTTTCCTTCTCCTTTGACTGGCAATTTCACATTTCTTTGTGATAGCATTAACATTTTGTAAATGAAGATTAATTTCAGTGCTGAAAGTAAATAGTTGCCAACATTTGGTGAATATAGTTTTAATGCTAATCTTGCTAAAGTGTAAAGCTCGTGGGCCCATTACAAAGATGCACTCTGGGTACAAATGACTGGGGCAGCTGAATCAGATAATGTCCGTATAATTTCCGAGGCTTTCAATGATTCCATGGTGACACATTTAGCTTTAAAGGCAGGTCTGATAAAAATTGATAGTTGTAATAAATTATTATTTTATTGCACAAGATTTTAGTGAGGAAACTTTTGGTAATCAAGTACTAGAATTAGCAGTTTCCCTGCTGCATTATAACCCTATGACCTAAGCAGCAATGAACAGAATATTGTTACATCAGTTGATCAGACAAACCAAAGTTATTAAAGGTTTCGGGCTACTATGACAGATAAAGAGATCCAAATTTTGCAGTCAGTGAATTTGAATCAACTTGATTGGTAGCCCATGTAGAGAAGAGATATCAACACAGCCGAAGTACTATCTTCAAAACACTTTTAATGCAAAAATAAAGTCTGTTTATCCTCAGAATTAAAAGGATGTACGCAATGGATCCAGATGGTTGTAAATATCTATGATTCTTTGATTCCACAATAAGGACTGGTAAAATGAAGCTATGTTTTGTGCTTGAGGACATGTACTAGGACAAATCAAATGTCTATCAGCTTCAAAACAATAATTCCTGGGTAACTATCAATCTTGGATACAGACAGTACAAGATGCAGTGACAGCAGTCAAAGGCACTTTGAGAAGAAAAGGGTGCACTACAATGCCACAACAGCAGGGCATTTTCCGGTTGTTAAAAGCTAAAGCAATGAAGGACAGCTTTGGGCTAGTGAACAATATCTTCTGGGTGGATTCCAGTGGCCTTCCAGATAATTCAGAGGCTTTCAATAGCAGTTGGTGCTAAAATTGAAAATATTAAAATGGAGATAAATGTACACCTGACAAGGGTACGAATTTGTTGCCATGACAAATGGAACATGGGATCCACAAGCACCTTGCCTATGTGCTTAACTGTTTGCAAGAGTAAGGAATTGTTCCTGTGCAGGTTCATATGCTGCCAGTGCTTATAAAGGGCAACATAGACCATCCCTGGGTTATGAACACCCAATATGGGCATCCCCTATGTACGAACAAGCTCCCATAATATGGTTAAATTCAAAAGTCTGATGGACATACATGTGTTCATTTCCTCTCTTCACTTTTAGTAATTGTTCTTCCTTATCTGTCTTATGTGCTTTTGATGCCACTCATTATAATACTGTGGAGGTATGGTTATCCTATTGAGTGACTTTTGTGTATTTTCTGACTTATGAACAGAATTGACTTATGGAGGTCTGTAAAACGAGAACCTGGTCGTTACCTGGGGGTGCCCTCTATTTAAAGGGCTATCGGCTAATCTTTGCGCATACGTATGTTGATGGCAGGAATCATTAGAGAAACATTGTAGGATCAGTCTGGCAGATGAAGTCATGGCAGACTCCCAATGTCATCTTGCAATGATATGTTTGAGGTTTTTGAGCAAGTTATTAGGTTCAGGATGTCGGTAATCCAGCTGATACTGTTGCCTTGAAATTGGATCCATTTGTGCATATTTTTTAAAGTGTGATTTATGCATGCTTATACTTTTTGCTCATGTTTGATCACACTAGTGATTGTTCTGGGTTGATTAATGGCCATCGGGAAATTGGTCTGGGCACTTTTGCTCTGACACTGTTTTCCAGTGCCAGATGTGATCCAGATGACATCAACATTCATTTTCATCCAAACTGCAGTACCAAAGATTAGAACATTAGGGTGAAACCTACAACTTTTCTTGAACAGTTGCAGTTCAAGGAGCAGCACATCTTGTGACTTTGTTGCTTTGTTCGTGATTTAATGGGACATTCTGCTGACATTGGGACCTGTCAGACATGCTCAGAAATGACTGCAGTCTTTTCAAGCACCTTCCAAACTCATTGTGTGTGCCACAATTAACAGGGAGTACTTTTGCTGGTGTATTGCTGCAGAGAATGTCATTAAAGGGCTGCCTCAGTAGTCATACCACTGACAGAATTCGATTCTTGGAGGAGGTGGCAAAGTAATGATTGGGTTGGCCATAAACAAGCCTAAATGAGAAGAGCTTCTCCCAAGGAGACCTCAGAGACACCGCACCCTACATGGATCTCTCTGGTGAACAACGACTTTGCAATTTCAGCCTTTGAAAACACTGCCATCTTGAAGATTTGTGACAATGTCCACAAAGACCTTGAGCCATGCTTTTGTGCCTGAACTGCTTTCTTTTGAAGACCGCAGTCACCCAGATTCAACTTTCACAACAAAGGATCTCCCCAGGCTACTGTTCTTCACCTCAGCATTAGGGAGGTCAGCTGGGCATTTCACTCACAGAAGGTGCTTTTATATATGGTCCAATACCGGTGAGGTGCAGGTAGCATCTCAAGCCCTGGGAGATGCCAACACTGCTCATTTCTAACAAGTACAGCAGCCATTGGCTGCCCTCGCGCTCATCAGGTTTCCCCCTAACAGTCTAGACCTTTCCACTGGAGGAAAGATTACCACTCCCTTGATGTCCAGGCGGTTGCAGATCATCAGATGTTTCCGGAAGGATCTATGTTGCCTTCATTCATAGGGAGACAGAGTTGCCAGATATTTTCAGCTATCTAGAGGGATTGATCCCAGGAAACAAGGTTTACCCTTTACTTTTCTGGTTCCTCATATCTGTGCCGTCTTGAATCATGGTTGCAGAGCACCACAATGACGAGAGTTTTCAAACATCAGAACTGTTGCAGAAAACACCATTGGTCGCCTAAAATAAGATTTTAGTGCCTGTTCCAATCTGGGGATACCCTGTGGTATGCACTGGCCTGGTGTGCTGAATTCATCACTGTGTGCTCCACAACACAGACATCCAAGGAGAGCAGCCATGCCAGAGGAAGAATAACAAGGAGAAATGTTACAATGGACAATAATTTCCGTACCTGATCCCTTTTGAATTTTACAAGCTGATTGGTGAGTTGACAAGTTCCAGTGTCACGTTGCCATTCCCCCTGTGAGGCTGTAGCCTGGCTGCTCCCTTTCACTTATGGTCCACTCATGGGAAGCTTTTGTCTGAGGTGGGCCAGCTTCAGACTGCCACGCAAGGCCAATTAAAGGTCTACTGGCTGTTGGGCATGAAAGGCTGTTGAAACTCAGGTGAACTAGTAGCCTTACAACGGGGAGCATCAATATCCTGAACTTGCACACCAGGCAATCCATTAGGGGACAGGTTGACCAATAGTGCAACAGTCATCAGGCACTCAGACTGCTCCTGCCACTGGAGCAACCTCCAGACTGCATTCAGATAGCTAACAGTCCCTGGGACACTGGTGCCTGACCCCTGCTGGCAACACTCTTCTACCTGATGCCATCTGGATAGGCCTCTGCTCACAATAAAGAGGTGAGGGCAAGGGGGATTGGGGGTATGTTCTTGCCCCTGCAGATGAGATGTGCATTCCCATGTACCAGATCTGTTCTCCTGTAGGAGAATAATCCATTCATACATGGCAGCTGTGTCCTAATGCAGGAGAACAATCTGCTGATGCACAGTGTCTCTCTGTAGAGAATGGAGAGCTGCTCATGGAATGTGCTGACATGGGACATCTCCCTGCTCAGTGCGAACATCAGCCCCACCCGGTGGCATATTGCTGTTCCCTGAGAACTTCTGCTCCCCTGCGGCAGAAACCAGACATCTCACTGGATCGGGGCAGGACTGCAGACAAAGGCCTCTGCCTGTGCCTCCGCAGCAGCCGTCACCCCCATTTGAAGGACGGAAGGAGGACTGTTGATCAGCTCTTGTGCATCACTTCTAGAGTGGAGGTCACGACCTGCTCACTTGACACAACCTCCTGAGAGCATGGAGTCGGATTTCTCTGTGCACCCGTCACCTTCTGTATTCAGTAAGTCAGGTCTGATCACCATCTCAGAGTGCATTGTATTAGCCTTGTCATTCCTACATCCCCTTCACAAGACCCAGAATCTCTTGGCCTGTTGCCAATCTGCAGCCCGGTGTGTGTATCTCTCTGCAAAGTGCCTCCACCTAGTTTGATCTTCCCTCGCTGTGCTAGCCTCTGAGGTGGTGCTACGGACTGTCAGTCTAATGACTCATTATCCTCCTCCTCCTCCACTGAGTACTTTCCTGCCCTACCCCTCCCTGCATTGTCCTCTTGGCTCCTCTGGTGTGTCTGGATGTGCTGCAAAGTCAAAACAGAGGACAGCTGCACTTGTAAGCTGCAGCAGAACCACCTCTATGGAGATGAATATGTGCACAGTTCATCAAATAAAAGGCAATCTTGTAATCAGTATGAAATGTAGTTAGTGAGCACACCTGGCAGAATACTGATGGAGCCTGCTGTTCAATTGGTTTCTGACTATCCGTCTAGTGGATACAATTTCATTCAGTGCAGGAACGGGCCCTTCAGCCCATCATGTCCATGCTGACCATCAAGTACCCATTTCTACTAATCCCATTTGCCAGCCCTTGGTCCATGACTTACTGTGCCTTGGTGATTCAATTAGTCATCCAAATGCTTCATCCAAATGTTATGATAGCACCTGCCTCCATCCCTATTCCAGACTGCAACCCCCATCCTGATTAAAAAAAAAGTTTCTTCAGATCCCCTCTAACCCTCTTCCTTCTCACCTTAAACCCTCTGGTTTTAGGTGTCTCTGTTATGGGGAAAGATGCCTCTTGGAATTTTGTAAATTTCTATCAGGTCCTCCCTCAGTCTCCTCTGCTCCAAGGAAAACAAACTGAGCTTCATTACAAAATGTTTCCTCCCTGGCTACATCCCAGTAAATCTCCTTTGCACCTCTCCAATGTAATCAGGTTGTTCTTGTACTGTGGAGACCAGAAGATAAGATCTCTTTACTAGTCACATGTACATTGAAACACACAGTGAAATGCATCTTTTGCATAGAGTGTTCTGGGGGCAGCCCGCAAGTATCACCAAGCTTCTGGCGCCAACACAGCACCCCCACAACTTCCTAATCCGCACGTCTTTGGAATGTGGGAGGAAACCAGAGCACCTGGAGGGAACCCACGCAGACACAGGGAGAAGGTACAAACTCCTCACAGAGAGCAGCAGGAATTGAACTCTGGGTTGCTACACTGTAATAGTGTTACGTTAACCACTACACTACTGTGCCTGCCCAATGATGAAGAAACTAAAATTGGGCATGATCTAAAGGGTAGAATTAGTGGAGCTCAGGGATTTCAGATTGTTGGAGGGCTGGAAGAGATTATAGAGACTGGATGGCCATGGAGGAATTTATAAACAAGGATAAAGGTTTTAGAATTGAGACATATTTTAACAGGGTCAATGAAGATCAGCAAACGCAGAGGGGTCTCTGAGTGAGCTACAGAGACGGCAGAGCTGGGGTGTGTCAAACAGAAAGAAGCAGTCTGTGGTAATGTTAATTCCAAAAAAAATATTGTGATTGTTAGTGAACAAAGAGATCTGAATAATTCAAAAATTGAAATGAATTGTCAGTCCTATAAAATCAGTAAAATCAGAGATTGATGTTGAGTGAGAAGGAGGCAGGAAACAGGTGCTGGGCACTGATACTAAAAACTCCTTCAAAGAACTTGTCAATCACATGTAGTCTTGTGTGTTTACAGCATCAAACTTGCCATTACTTCACTTCGATCATCTTCTGCACTCAGCCAGGATCTGTACTGAAGACAGGTCTGTACCCACCTCAGATACAGGGGAAGGTGGGATATGCTCATTGATCACTGACATACCTTAAGCTGCTGTTAAGTACCAGAGATTTTGGTGTTTGAGCATTGAATTACCAAAGGTAGATCCCCTCAATATTGAAACATATCTGAGTTGTACAAAGCAAGAGATAACCTTGTGCTGCAATAATTCCATGATTTACATGGACACGGATCCAGAAGTAACTGAACGGAAAGGATGGCTGGAGGGGAGCATAGCTGATAATTTATCCCCAACACTACTCATGATGGATGACTATGTTTCTGATTGTAGGTCAGTTTTGAGAATAAATTGTTCTGTCTACATAAGCTGCAGACCTGATCACCTCATCCTAACAGTGAGAAAGTCAACACCCAGGTGATTAACAGAGTACAGTCAAAGAGTCGGACAGACCCTGAGACCATTGGAATTGATCTCACTGGGAACACAAGCACTTCAGCATGACCAATGGTATCTGTTCACAACTAATTTGCATGCCCCTGAATCAGCCAAGGAAGGAAGCATACAACTGAGAAACTCTGGAATTTAGTTTGATCGGATAATCAGAGCATACTCTCTCAGGTTGGTGCTGTGATTTGATTCTGATTCAGTTGAAATAAGTTCACCTCAGCCTAACGACCAAAGCAAACAGCAGAAATTTGGGAGACTGAAGACTTGGGGTGTTAGCAGTTGACCCAGTGTTGTTAATATGAGGAAAGACGCAGGATGCTTGGGACAAGTGCAGGAGTGATGTTGTGGGGACTGGGACAACAGCTACTTCTTCCCACTTGCACCTGCTATTAAAACTCGACATAACTAACTCACACTATAATGAAGTCATCCTTTACTTTGAAAATCCTTTCACAGTGACAACCATATTAAAAAAAAACATACTATTAACCCTTAGACTGCCAGTTGTTAACCCTTGCTTTCCCAGCTATTTTTCACACTGGAACCTTGTGCCATGTTCTTGACAACCTGGCACTTATTTGGAAAGTGTAAGGGACACTGAGGAGGGAAAGGAATGAAATAAAATGAAGGAAAAAATAGTAGGATAACTCAGCAAAGAACAGTAAAACAGGGAAAGAAGGTGTTTATTTCTTTTGTTATCTTTCACATCCCTTTCAATACATTTCAAGGCCCTTCATTGACAACAGGATACTTTTGAAAGTGATTATTGGAAGAGATGGGAGAGGGAGAATGTATGAAGTAACTAAATGAGAGAAGCAGTGCACGACAAAAAAGGACAACGAGAATAAAAAGATGATATAGAATAATTATTGGGTCCAGTCAGTGCCTGTGTGAGCAGCAGCAAGGATAACTTTGGTCACACAGATATGGCTGTGGGGAAGCAGGAGTCCCATAACTGTCACAATGTTGATCCAGAGCAAACTCACAGAGAACCCAAATGCGGCACACTGATACAAGACTGGAGTCAG
>JARFYF010000029.1:27917376-27934040 GCA_030265395.1 Rhina ancylostomus | reverse complement strand
TTATTAATAAAATAGTTTTTAACACTTGTATATGACTTGGTGGGTTTCTTTTGTGGCTGGTTCATAACAGTTCCCTATCATACCTTCCCTGTCTCATTGGAACGTACCTATGCAGAACTCCACACAAATATCCCCTGAACATCTGGCACATTTCTTCTGTACTTTGCCCTGAGAACATCTGTTCCCAATTTAAGCTTCCAATTTCCTGCCTGAGAGCCTCATAATTCTCCTTACTCCAATTAAACACTTTTCTAACTTGTCTGTTCCTATCTGTCTCCAATGATATTGTAAAGGAAATAGAATTATGATCATTTCCCAACACCAGATCAAGTACAGCCTCTCCTCTTGTAGGCTTATTTACATATTGTGTAAGAAACCTTCATGAACACACCTAATAAACCCCCTGCTCTAGGGAGATGCCAATCGATATTTGGAAAATTAAAATCTCCCATCACGACAACTCTGTTATTATTACACCTTACCAGGATCTGTTTCCCTATCTGCTCCTCAATATCCCTGTTACTATTGGGTGGCCTATAACAAACACCCAAAAGTTATTGACCCCTTCCTGTTCCTAACCTCCACCCACAGAGATTCCGTAGACAATCCCTCCATGATGTCTACCTTTTCTGCAGCCGTGACATTGTCTCTGATCAACAGTGTCACGCCCCCCACCTCTTTTCCCTCCCTCCCTGTCCTTTCCAAAACATCTAAAACCTGATGAAAACTTCTTCCATATGATGAGGACTTTGTATGGGAAATTCAGCTTGTGCTGATGCCTTTTGACTGTGAAGCTACAATTCCATATGTGCTTGTGGTGGATGGAATTCTTGGCATATTTCCATTGAGGCTGAAATTTTGCAGGCCAGGTCAAACATAAGATTCTGTATTCCTAACAGTTTTGGACTGAATCTACTTGACTTTTAAGTCACACACAAATCTATCCTGCAGTGTACAATTGAAGGTTTCAACAAAGTTGCAATGTCTGGATAAATCCTTTAATGCAATGGTATATTTGCTGATTGTTTTTACTGCTTTTTTGATCTTTGTCTAAATGTAACTTTCTATAACTTCAAATGGCTGTGGATCAAAATAATCCTCCAACTACTGTACTACCACAGGGAATGAAACGTCTTTGGATTTTGTAGGGCTATCAGATTAATAAGCATATGATATATCTCAGACCCAATCTCTGTCAGTGGAATAGAATTCCTATATGTTCCTGTGGGAGAATTCCACGTCAGTGTGTTTTCAATATGATTCTCTTTTTCCAAACTGTTACTTATTGTGAAGAAATTTTCTATTCTCTCCATATATGCTGTGAAGGATTCACATGCATGACTGTACACTCTTAGGCTGCTGATATATATCCTGTCTGTTTCTGAGGTACTGTCTAGTCTTGCTTCCCACCTAAACAGTGCCCTATGTTCAGTTCCACTGTGTTTTTCCAATATTAGCTCTCTCTACTCTTGTAACACTGACTACCACTTTCTTTTAATTGCCTGAATGTCAGATGCCTGTTTACTGAACAATCATCAAACACTTTGCTGTCCCTGGTAGTTTTCTCTTCTCCAACTACAGTCTTGAGGTCCAATCAGTTTCTGTATTCAGCTTCTGCATCAGGGGTTCCTGGTGATTTTTTCGTGACTTCTATGTTCCATGTTGCCAATAACCAATCCTACAAAGAGCTTCTTTAATTTATTTTTTTCTGTATTTAACACCAGTATGCTTCTCTGACAACCTTCATTGCCTGTGTAATGCATTGGAAGATGGTTTGTGCACAAATACTCTGGTGAGTATTGGATTAAATAAGCTCTAGGAGACACCAGGAGCTTCAGAACATCTGCTAAGTATTCATTGAGGACCAACAACTAATTACCACTTGTGCTTATGTCACATGCACAATATGTCAATACATCACATGCATTCATGACTCATTTACACAAGCAGAGCACAGCGAGCAATGTACACATGTGATCAATCAGACCTGACAAAGCTTCATTGTCTTAAAAGTCAAGAACTGCACAGAAGTCACTGCCATTTGTGTTGGTTATGCTTGTGTTACTAGCTGGTAACTGGAATCTTGAAAATAATAATGATTGCACTGGGATAAACATGATGGAGTGGCATGTCAGAAAATATCAGCATCAACTGATGCTTCTGGTTAGGTTACTCATTAGTTTGAAATTGCCAACTTTTTTATTTGTTTCCTTATGATTTGTCATCCATGCATAATCTCACTTGTACTGTTGAATGATGCTTAAAATTCAGATAATTTCACATGTTACATCCTAATTTATCTGAGTACATTTCAATGAATTCCATTCGATGGATGTCTCAGTTGATGCCTTTTTAACAGGTAAACCGTGTTGTTAAATGATCAGTAAAGTATTTATATAAAGGTTGTTGTAGCATCATTGAGTGACAGTGGTCTGCCACTGCTTGTCTTGCTATGCAAGAAACTCAGTCAGAAACACATGGTGTGAAGAGGCAAGAAGTTCCCTTCAGCACTGTTATTTATAGATCTTATATATTCCGCAACTCTTGTCTATTCAGCTGCTAGCTAACTTATAGGCTTTTTATTTGTTTGGGGCTGTTTTCTGACTTAAAAATCTCACTTCTGACTTAAGACTTAAACACAAAAAATGTTGCAAATGCTCAGCAAGTCAGGCAGCATCTACAGAGTGAGGGAGACAGTTAACGGTTCACATCGAGAAAATGTTCCGGCTATTATGATTTGTCTAATAAGAGTAGCAAAGGAGACAGGAGAGGAGAGAAGAGGCAGGAGGAGGACATCGTACAGCATGACAGGCTGATATCAGGTCTTCAGTGAACATACCTGAACTTCTCTGAGCAAAAATGTTTCAGATACTTTCAGTTCATAAAGAAGCTGATTAATGAAATATTCTGCCCTCAGCAGCCACAACTCAAATCTTGCAGCAGATCACAGAAGACATTGTCCGTAGATGACAGATCATAAGCTTTCCTGCTCCAGGCTCCTCAGGGCTCCATCAGGTAAATAACGTCTCCCAATTTGTAGTCTATTGCTGCCCTTTTCTGGAGCAAATATGAAGCTGCATTTAGCCTTTTCTTGCATTACAGTCTGCCTCAGGGACAAAGTGCAAAAGCCTGGATAGAAATGAACAGCATTTTCTCAACTTGCAACTCATTTGTGGACCTGTTTCCTGCAACAATTGGGATGCACACTCACTGAGTTTACATCTGCCTTTTTGCCCCTCTCTCTCATTCCCATTCTCTCTTTTCTCTCTCTTATCTCTCCCCTTGCTTCTCTCTCTCTCTCTCTCTCTCTCTCTCTCTCTCTCTCTCTCTCTCCTGCACTCTTCTCCTATTTTCTCTCTCCTCTTTCTCACACTCTCCCAAGAGATAACATGACTACAGTGTGGGTGGAGAGTGTTTCTATCAGATGCAAAAGCATGCACAATTGAGTTGGAGAGAATTATTATCTTCATACATTCAAATTAATAGTAGCTCAAACTGTCTGTTGCCAAAGATCCATCCACGCTCACTATTGATCTATACACTAAGTCTTCACTTTAGTGAATGTCCCTGTCACAGCTTCCTTGACAAAATCACTCATACCTCATTGGCAAGGCCCTGTGCTTCAACAGTAAGTTTCATGCATAAATCCTAACCACGCTCATAAAGTAGATGAAGGAAACTTTGACAGGTATTTAAGCTATGCTGATGGCTTAGCTGACTGTCAAAGCTGTCAAAATCATGTGAAAGTTTTTGAGTGTTGCAAAAAAAAGAAAAACATTGGAATACCATTGATATTAAACAATCTACTAAACATTAAAAAGGAGGTACTAAAATAAATATAAAAAAGCTAAAATACTTAAGAACACTAAAAGCAATAGCAATTATATTAATTCAAAATGATGTAGACTACTCACTACTCACTTTAGTGTATCACACCTGTTCCTCTCTTGCAGAGAGTGGTCATCTTCTCGGAGAGGATGGTGAATCTCTGAAATTCTCTACACAGAGGATTATGGAGGCTAAAATATTGGGAGAATTTAAAGAAGAAGTAAAGAACACTTTGAATGATCAGGCAATTGATGCCTGTAGGGAATTAGCATAGAAGACATAGAAGGGAGGTCATGAGGCCTGGGGCAAATCAGCCATGATCATATTGAATGGCAGGGGATGCCTGAGGGGCAAAATGTCCTGTTCCTGCTTCTATTTTGACATGTTCTTGCGTCTCTCCGTTGAAGTTCAGGATTTGTTGGTCATGTGCCAAGTCCAACCTGGCAGAGTCTCTGTGGGACTCAGTTGGAGCTGAGTAGTGAAGCACATTCTGGATAATGGAAACAAACAACTGCTTGACAGTTCAAAATTATTGTATTCATGCACTCCTGTCAAATTCCAAACTTACTAACACTGATGGGAGAAATCTACATGGAACTGCTAACATTTCCTGGGAAAATTCTGTCATTGTTCTCTTCCACATCTACCACTACCTTATCCCCCATCCCCTATTCTCCACCTTACCCTGGTGGAGCTGGGGTGGAGGAGGGAAGAATGGATCAACAGTGGGTAAGCAAAACCCATAGAGAGGGTGATGTGTCATAGTGTAAGATAACATGTGAAATGAAATTACTGGCTACAGAAGGGGTACTTGCAAAGGCACTGGGTGCCAGCTAAACTAAATCATACCGTGTACCTCTGTATTATGGCAGTTTAGGTAATGGAAATTCACTCCCATAAATTCACAAATTTCTACGAAAAACTTTGAAATACAGAATAATAATTTGCTCTAATGGAGGGGGGGAAGACTAAATAAACACAAAATGGGAAAGAAGCAATGGAATTTTGTCAATATTTGTCTAGGGTTTGTGTTATGGGAAATTGTGATACAGGTGGTTTACGAGGAATGCAACCTCCCCATAACTCAGGGGCATATTGTATGTTATCAGAGCACATGAGAGCACATTTAGCAAAAGAAACAGTTTTTTTCTTGCACTGAGAAAGAAACACAACCTGATGCCTTCAAATGTGGGTGGAAGTCTTATCACTTGATTTTAATTAGAGTGGAACACATGCTGGCTTGAGCAAAACCTCTCCCTTTGTTCTCACCAGCCAGCTATAATCCATTCAAGGAACTTGATCCTGATAAATGTTGCTGACTCACTGCCCCCTCTCAGCTATGAGGTGGGTGATGTAACTTAATAACTGTTTTAGTTTGTAGTATGTAGTATTTTAGTGTGTATTGACTTTTAATGGATAATTAAAATGAACATCTCTTAACCAAATTGGTGTCAGGTCAAATAATTGACCCTATGCATTAAATCTGGTCAGATACCTTTCAGGATATATCTCCACAGTGCAGTGAAGAATGCTTGTCAACCTTGGACCAAGTGTACTTAAATCCAGGGTCACCTTGCTGAAATCAGGCTCTAGATATTACAACTCTGACAAGTAGGCTGGACTTGAAATTAGCAACAAACAGACTGACCTTTGGAACTTGGTGCTTTGTAGGGTTCAAGTTCTAGGCTTTATCTGTTTTACTGATATAAAAACTGTCAGAAAGTAGCAATGGCTGGTGGATAAGGAACACAATATTAAGGGGAAGAACATAGCCATTAAAGACCTTGGAATTTAGAAGATTACTGGGAAGTGGTTGAGGTGACTTCATATTTGGGACTGCTGATGGTCTGGGGAGCAGGGGCTAATTGTTCAACAAGGAACAGAGGAGTTCTCAGAAGGTGATTTAGAAAGCCAAAGTATGTGATGAGATCAGCCTTTTTAGGCCTTTGATTAGATGAGCCTGGTGGGAAAAACACAGTGGTTTTGATGTATAGACTTATGGTTAGGATAAATATGCCAGTCAAATCACTAACAAAAAGCAATCTTACAAACACTTGTTATGTCACTTGGATGTTTTTACTTACAACACAAACTCATTGTCTTAGATTTTCCATTGTCTGCTAGAAAAACAATAATTATTTTTTAATAAAATGTAATTGATAAATTTGATCCATTGAATGATTTCATTAAAAATTATTCATTTTTAATCTGTGGCATTTATAAAAAGTTGTGTGATTATAAATGACTAATAGGTTGGACTAAAATATTGAGAGTACTGAGCAAAGGAAGGGTGAATAACTGGTGGACAATTTATGCTTGATCATGATTATAAGTGTAAGTGCATCCAGCACTTTGTAAATTATTCTGAATAGGAAGTGATCGGATGCATTGAATGATTGTTCAATTCATGTATAAATTCATCAAGCCCCAAATTTAATTTGTTGGAATAGTGATTGATTACAGAGTTAAGTGCAAGAACCCATTCTAATTGTAAACAAACAAGATAAAACATCCATTTGTCAAATCCAAAAATACATATATTGAAATAGAGCAACCATTTTCAGTGGCGATTATCACGAGATAATATAAGCAGATTTTTCTCCGGAATTGACTGGAAGTTCAGACAAAAACTATTACTGTTCATGTTGAATGCATAAAATGAAGATGCAAGTCTTTGCTGGAGTGTTTATTCTTTTGTGGAGCAGAATCTAGTATGAAGCAGAATCTACCATGCTTTTCAAATATGCCCCAGGAAACCATTACAAACAGTTTCATGTTCTCGAAATACACTTTGCACTTTTCGAATTTAGTACATAATTAAATTGAACAACACAACTATCAACCTACAAAGTTATAACGCATTAGAAGTCTTACATACAGAGTTCATTTGGCATGCCACTTCCCGTACATCTTACCTGGCATAGTTTCCTGTCACAATTACTCTAAGTGAAGCAGCACTAAATTAAGAATGGCAACAGACAAATCTAAGGCAAAGAAAGTAGCTGGCAAACTGCCAGTGAAGAACTTATTCAAATAAACAATTTTAGATGACTTGGAAGAAGAACATTCAAGAGAATTGATGAATTTATACATGAATTGAACAATCATTCAATGCATCCAATCACTTCGTATTCAGAATAATTTACAAAGTGCTGAATGCACTTACACTTATAATCATGATCAAGCATAAATTGTCCACCAGTTATTCACCCTTCCTTTGCTCAGTACTCTCAATATTTTAGTCCAACCTATTAGTCATTTATAATCACACAACTTTTTATAAATGCCACAGATTAAAAATGAATAATTTTTAATGAAATCATTCAATGGATCAAATTTATCAATTACATTTTATTAAAAAATAATTATTGTTTTTCTAGCAGACAATGGAAAATCTAAGAACATATAAGAGAATAGGAACCACTCAAATTGGCTGATTTTTTTCTATAATTATAATTTCTAACTATCCAAAATAAGATTTGAGAAATGAAGCTTCACATTAAAAGTTCATTTCACAATTAAAAAAATGAACACGACAATAAGGTTGTTCTTTGTGTCTCACAGTACTTCTATTGAAGTAGTCAGCTGAGAAGCTCTTTTGAATATATAGATTGGAATTTAATATTATGACTAAATTCCTGACTATTATCTGAAAACAATTACTATTGCAGGAACATGTGCAATGTACAATTTCTGGGAAAAATCAATAGCATTTGCCAGATAAAGTGGAAACACTAACTGCACATGCTAATACTATCTGCTTTCCTTTCAAAATTAATTGAAGAAGTTCTGAAGGGAAAGTTCAAAGACTTTATGAAGGATAAGTTTATTTCTGAACTTCAGTCTTGTAGTCTTAAAAATATTCTCAGCAGAAAAAGTCATAACATGATTGCAATTCCATTTCAGTTGGTGTGGTTTGAAAATTAACAATATAAACTGCTTGGTGAATTTGAATAGATTTTTTAAACTTTTAAAAGTTATTCATTTGAACAGCAGGTATTTCTTGCTGAAAGGCTAAGAAGGAATAGCAGACCCCAAAACAGGCAAAAAGAGCAAGAAACAAAGGGAATGGAGCAGACAGAGCTAGACAGACCGTGCCAAGTAGAAACATGATAGTAACAATAGTAACTATTGGAAAAAAAATCTGATTATCCAATTATAAAACTTAATCCTTTTAATTTCTAAGATTGATGTTGATATAAAAAAATCAAGTACATAAAGATTCTGTGGTTAGAGAGAAAGAAACAAGGGTATCAGCAGGGATATGGACCTGGAATTTGGGATGGAACTTGACTGCTCCATGCATTGTCATGTTTGTTGTTCCTTTCTAAATTTTGGATGTTTTGCCTCTGTCTCTATCAAGGATTTTGCTCGCAAATCTCCATGGCTACATTATTAGTCTAGTGTCAATAACCCGTGTATGATTCAGGCCCATGAAATCACAAACATGATTATTTCTAGCCTGATAACCATTGCCCTGATTCAACAGCTCCATGGTATCATCTTAAATCGTGACCCTCCGACATTAAAGAACTTCGCCTCTCTGTGGCAATGTCAAAAAAAGTAAAGAGAAAGCAAAGGAAAAAGGAACTTGACTAAGATGTGTGGCATTTATCTGTGGTTTTGCAACTGAAGGGCTCACCAACTATCCTGAAACTGGCTGAGGAAAATATGGAAGAGAACATTTGTGTTCTGAGGGTTTTGCCAAGACAAGATTAAATGGTGAAAAATTTATACAGTTTGAATCCCCATGAAGACCCCTTCAAGCTGATCAGTTATGCTGAACCAGAGTTTCCATCATGAAGCCATAAGTTCCATTTTATCTCTAATTTGTTTCATTCACATAAAGACAAAAAACTTCCTCTTTTTTTCTTTAAATCACTTTAAGTTGTCAACCAGATTGGAATATTATTATATTTGTTCCTCCTGAACCTAAATGGAATCACTTAAACCTTACCTTTGATTCTTTTGGAACATCTTGGAGCCCACACTTAGTTAATATCATATACAATGTGCCCACAACTAGTCTAAGTTTTATTTAACGAATACCATTCATCAGATACACAGAGAAAAAGGATATATTTGTATATATAAAATAGTTTTACTGAGCTCTGAATGCCCAAAACATTTTACAGCCAATGATATGCTTTTAGTTGCAATTGCTTTTATAATGTAAGAAATGTGGTGGTCAAATTGTGCATTGTAAGCTCCCAGTAATAGAAATGTAATAATTTCTTATTATTGTGTTTATTTTTAAACATAATATTTTGTTCAGAAAATGGTATTTCATGTTTTTAAGAAACCATGACATTAAAACTCTTGGACTTTCTCTGTATCAGCAACGACCTTGTGAATAATCCTTGCTCAGAGCCAGCATAAACAATGGGCTGAATGGCCTCCTCCTTGGCTGCAACAATCCTTTGATTCTATGATGCTAATTTTAATTTACTTCAGCCCCGAATCATGCCAATTTCATTACTAAGAAAATAGAACACAAGCCCACATTTTGAATAACCACATTCCTCTTTATTTTGATTTTAGTCCCTTTGACAGCTACCAGTTTGTTTAACTCTCTCCTGATTGTTTCATTAATTAGTCAATCTCTCTGGGGAGCATGTGGATTTGCCTTGATTTAAAATGTAACTGACCATGTCTGAAATCCAGTCTTCAATGCATTGGCATATGGTTCTCTCACACAGAACATATGGCATTGGTACATATGCACTGATAGCCCAATATCAGGACACACCTGAAACTGAATGCAAGCATTTTCTGTACTTTTAGTTAATATTATCAGGACATCATAGGGATTGTGGGAAGGGGCAGGGAGAAAGATCTGGTTTGGAAATCTTTGCTCAAAAGTGTCTCGAGTAATGGACTGTCTTTTAAAAGCAGTTTTCATATGGTTAATGAAGGAAGGACAAAAGATCTAAGAATAAAAGCTATCATGTAACTATTCTCAGGCACATACTCATGACATTCACATGAATTTACATTGTTTCCATTTGAATGTCTTTTGATAAATTGTACCCAGGTGATTTATTCTGATTCATCTAACAAGAAAATATCCCACTTGGAGATGTTGTTTTTTGTTTCTATCTTAGTTCCTCAGTGTATTCTCTCATTCAGTTTTACAGATCCCATTAATTACTTTCCATCTTGCTCACGAATCCTGGAGGAAATTTACTGTCCAAGGCAATATTATAGTTGGAAAATAAAACAAAATATTCCCACCTGGTCCATCAATGACACAATGTGATTGATTTTTCTGCCAATTTTACTTTCTTAGTTATGATAACCATAGTGATAAGCAGCACAGTGGCACAGTTAGTAGAGCTGTAGCCTCCCAGTTCAAGTGGCTGGGGTTCAGTCCTAACCTCTGATACTGCCTTATGTTGTTTTTGTGACTGCATGGGTTTCCTCCAGTTGCCTGGTTTCCTCCCACATGTAGGCTGGTGGTTCATTGGTCATAGTAAATTGTTAATTACCCTTTTTGTAGGTAGGTGGGAGAATTAACAGGAATCTGGGGAGAATAGATCACAGGGAAAATCAATGGGAGATGGGATTAATTTGTGAGCTGGGATAGAACTGAATGGTCTAAATGGCTTCTTTCTATGTTGTCAAGAGATATGAAATGAAATTACTAGTTTATTGAAATAAGCCATCTGGCTCAATAATATCCTAGTTTTCTTCTCTCCTTGTTCGCCTTTCCCATCCTCCCATTCCTCCTCCACCACCTGGTTCCATCTGCTCCTCATTCCCTCCCCATCTGGTTCCACTTATCACCCACCAGCCTCTGTCCCATCCATCCCTCATACATCCATATACTGGCGCTGGAAGCGTGGGCTGACCCCAGAACACTCTACACAAAAGATATATTTCACCGTGTGTTTCGATGTACATGTGACTAATAAAGATATCACTTAGAGTACTGTGTCCATTTCTGGTAGCCTCATTATAGGAAGGATGTGGAAGTGTTGGAAAGGGTGCAGAGGAGATTTACCAAGATGCTGCCTGGTTTAGAGAGTATGCATTATGAGGAGAAACTAAGGGAGCTACGGCTTTACTCTTTGGAGAGAAGGAGGATGAGAGGAGACATGATAGAGGTGTACAAAATATTAAGAGGAACAAATAGAGTGGACAGACAGCGCCTCTTTCCCAGGGCATCAATGCTCAATACACGAGGACACAGCTTTAAAGTGATGGGTGGGAAGTTCAAGGGAGATATCAGAGGAAGGTTTTTTACCCAGAGAGTGGTTGGGGCATGGAATGTGCTACCTGGGGTGGTGGTGGAGGCAGGTACATTGGTCAAATTCAAGAGATTACTAGATAAACATATGGAGGAGTTTAAAATAGAGGGATATGTGGGGGGAAGGGGTGAGATAGTTTTAGGCGAGGTTTAAAGGTCGGCACAACATTGTGGGCCGAAGCGCCTGTGTTATGCTGTACTGTTCTATGATTCTATGTACAATTCCAGACTCGGCTGCTCGTCTGATGTTGTGTGACGATGGAGACGGATTAGGAAGATGTCAACTCAACTGTTCACCTTATTTAACCCTCCCCATTCCCGTTATCTTAAACAGATCCACTCTTTCACCAAAACAGTGGGCCAACCAACAACTGATGAATACATACGGTATTTCTTCCCCAATATCACCCAATGCATTTTGAAGGTGTTGAGATAATGAGAAATATGTTAAAGGTCTGTCACCCACATCAATACTGGAAAAGTAGAATCGATTAAAATCCAAAGTCTTAACTATTCATGACATCTCTGGCAAACAAAGACAGAAATTAGGTGATGCGACACATGATCGGAAGAGTCCGAGTCGACAGAAAGTGCAACAAACGCAAGATTTAACTCCAAGATCCACCTGAAGTGGACTTCGTCAGATAGATGTCATTTCACTTACGGTTCCGCGACGATACTTTCCTTCCTGGCGATGTAATTAGAGGGAATATACCCCGTGCACTTATCGCCATTGTTACAATTTCGTTTTCTCGCAAGCAGCCAAGATCTGTCAGAGTAATTATCGTGATTAAGGATTTCAAGTTCCTCTCCAGTTTGAAAAGAGAGTTCATCGTGGGTCCTGGCGCGGAAATCATACAGCGCTGTGAAGACGGCGTGCCGACTGTCCCCGCCGTGAGGCTTCACAGATGTTTGGTCGCTGGGGTTCCGCCTTGGAGCCGGATTTAAACAGGGACAAATCCTTCTTAAGGTTTTGGCCATGAAGATGGGGTTGGGGGTGATGGGTTCTCACACTGCCCTCTTCAGCTTCCTAAAACCTGATTGTTGTGCCTTGTTACATTTCTACTTCCTGGTTGCTTTAATTGGGGTATCCAATGAGCATTGTTAAAGATCAGGCAATTAAACCGCATGTCCGCATGCTCTATCTCGGCGGTGGAAACCTCTGGAGAACTTTATTTCATTCAGGAAAGTTGGAGACTATGGTCAGTCCAGGATTTGTTGCTCATTCTAGAGTGCCCTTCAGCTGAGCGATTTGGGAGGTCCCAATGAGTGTCAGCCAATTGCAGTAGGATTGCAATACAGTCTGGGCTGAGGATGGCAGATTACTTCACCCAGAAGGAGGTTGAGAACCAGTGGGGTTTCACAACTAGGGTATGGTTCCCTAGTGGTTACATTACTTGTCTAGCTGCCCGGATTCTGAACTATTGATCCAAAGGCATGAGCTGGAATTCCACCATGGCAATTGGGAAATTCAAATTAGCGCATTAAATGAGTCTAGTATTAAAAATAAACCATCTAACTTCAATACTAAAAATCATAAAAAGTACTGGATTGTCATTAAGAAGTCTGTGTTGCCCTTTTGAGCTTCAGAGAAGGAGATCTGCCCATACCCACTCTGGCCTTTTATGTGACGCTGGACCCCCAAACGTGACTCCTAACTGAAATAAAAGTGAAACCTAGTGGGTAAGGCAGCATCTGTGGGAAGAGAGACAAGATCATGTTTCAGGTCAAAGACTCTTCATCAGGTTGTGCTGAAGAGAGTGCAGAGGAGATTCACCAGGAAGTTGCCTGGAATGGAGTTCTGTAATACCAGAGAGAGTGGATAGTCTGGAGACACAGGATAGTGCAGATGCTGGAATTTGGAGAAACAATTTCCTGGAGGAACTCATTGGGTTGAGCAACATCTGTTGGTTGGGGGGGGGGGAGGTGGAGAGTAATTGTTGATGTTTTGAGTCAAAATCCTGCATCAGATACCACACGTCAATAATACCTTTCCATCCACAGATGCTGCTTGAGCTTCTGAGTTCCTCCAGCAAATTGTTTGTTGGATAGACTGGGCTTGTTTTCCCTGGAGCGAAGGAGGCTGGGAGAGGGGGGCAAGGGAGGTTACCTGATAGAAGTATATAAAATTATGAGAGGCATAGACAGGGTCAAAATCTTTTTCCCATGGTAGGGGGAGCAAAGCCAAGAGGGTGAGAAGGAAGAGTTTGAAAGGGGAGCTGAGTAGTAAGTTTTTTTTTACACAGAGTGGTTGATATCTGGAATGCACTGTCAGAGGAAGTGGTGGAATCAGATACAGTCACTATATTTAAGAGACATTTAGACAGGAACTTAAATAAACAAGGCACAGAAAGATGCAATCCTAATGTGGGAAAATGGGATTATTGTAGATGGGCAAAAAGGTTGGCATAGACTTGGCGGCTGAAGGGCCTGCTTCTGTGCTGTACAACTCTATGACTTTATGAGAACTGAGAGAGAAAAAAACATTTTTTTGTATTTATTAAAGATTTCCAGCATCCACATGTTTTAATTTCCAATGACTCTAACTGCCTCCTCAGTTCAGGGGCAATTAGAGATGAGTAATGATATTCTAGGCTCTTTGGATATTATGAGAGGGTGAGGTGGTTAGATCGTGACTGACTGAGCCAGCAACATTCTCCACTGGTAGCTCGGGACCTACAGTTGCAGGTATCATCCACTGTGACTGAATGTCATGAGGTGGTACTCTGGTGCAGCACTCTTGGTGGTACAGTCTTTCAGAAGTGATATAAACAGATGTCTTGAATAAAACTAATCGATGTTAACTGCCATGCCTTGGAAGAGTCAATTCATTATGGTTTTCTATGCTTCTTTTCATTGCATCTGTTGCCTATTTCTACTTGCTTGGGGAGCTGGTAAACCTTCTCCTTTATTAGAGCAGTCCTTCTGCCAGTGATGTTCTCACAGTAGTTTTGGTAGGACACCTTAGGACTTTAATCCAATGACAATAATGCCTACAGTCAGATCAATATATGTGGTTTATATGTGAAGCCAATATCAATGTCAAAAAATGGGTTCTTAAAATTACCTTGATGGTAATCTTCAATAAATGTTTCCCAGCTACTTCACAAGTGTGAGTTTGGAGATACTGTATGTATAAGAAATATCAGATTCTTGCTTAAGGAATTCATTAATGCTTTTGGATATTTAATGATTTGATACAAACTTGATCAAATCAATAAATGGGTTAACATTCTTGTTAAAACAGAAAATTTCCTATGAAAGTGTAAGATGTCTTTCTGCCTAGAGTAATTTCTACCCATTATTCATTTAAACACATAATTTAATTGCTGGATCATAGAAAATTTTTACAGTGATGATTTATTTCTAAGCTAATTTTATAGTGAACATAGTTTGCAATGTTTAGGGTAAAACATTAGTCATGCCTTGAATGAAATCTGAGGGTGAAATAAGCAGTTGTGCATGAACAGCAAGAGTGCAGAGAAGAGACAAGACTAGAACTCTGTGGCACCATTCAGTAACATCTAATTACCTTGCTGACCAGCATTTAATGGATTATTACCTTGCACATGACTCCCTACTTGGAGACCAAAACAATGAACAGACCCTGGAATTGACAGAATGCAATTACATAAATTTCTCTCCCTTTCTGATGAATTAAGCAACACATTTAAGAAAGCTACTCAAAACACCTGAAGACTTTTACAAGGAATGAAAGTTCACTATAAATAACTGAGCAAAACATGCTCCAGTTGTGCAATACCTTGTTATTAACATTTTTAAGTGTTGTTCAGCAGAATGGCTTCCTTTCATTGTGTTGTGCCTTACTGCCAAGACAATTATTGTGAGAGTAGCAAAACTAGGCATTGCCATTTGGAATAAAAAGAAAGGAGCATGGTGGAAGATTGTTGGCTTGTGTTTTGCAATAATCCTTTCTCTTGGTTGCCAGCCTTCGATCACTAACTGCATTAGTTATGCAGCCTGGCAGGTGATGCAAAATTAAATTCACAAGCACAAAGGCATTAAGAATTATTTCAAGTCTTCAAACTTCAAAGTAGGGGTAGGTTTGCCAGGTCTGGATCCATAATGTACAAAAAGGACTGATCCTGTTTCATTGAGGACAGATGTTACACAGATCCTAGGCCCAGGCTGTTGGAAGAGCAGTGGAAGTCTCTGATATATGTCCACCCATTCGCTTTCCATCGAGATATACTTGGATTTTAAATTACAGTTAGTGATGGCCATTAAATCATATTTCCTCTACAAGTACTCGTACATTACTTAGGTATTTTCACTATCCAATTTCTTTTTTAGAGTTTAATAATACTAATGCAAGGCTAAGAAATATTTTTGCTGATATCAGCAGACCAGAATTTAATGGATTATTACACCATTCCTTACTCTGCTATTTTATATAGGTATCTTCATATTTATTTTCTGTACATTAATGCTCTTGATGGAATACATCACAGAACAACATTATGCTATAAATGTTCCTCTTTGTACTGCCAACCATAATTTGAAGGGAGTTAGTTCACTGTCGTGAACTAATGCGTCAAAAGTAAGTAGAGAAATAATCCATTGTCATGAATCAAATGTAAAGAATTCATTCACATCCAGTTCCATCCAGAATTGCACCAATTGTAGTAATGTTAGATGTGTTCTCCCAGAGCTTGAACTCAGTTTTTGTCTAAAGCTTGATCTTGGTTTTTGTAATAATATTGAGAGTAGAGTGAATTAAGTTCATCTGTTAGTGTACTGAAAGATGGTCGGTTTTCCTCAGCTGCATTCCAGCACCTAAGCATTATTCCATATATATCTGGGGTACAGGTTTTGGGACAAGGCATTCTGTATCCCTGGTTTATTTTATCCACAGTTTCCTGATTTGTCATTCCTGCAACATCAAATTAAATTATAAATACATTACAACAGATCATCTTGCCTTATGCCTTAAAATTATTTCAATTTACTTACCCTTATAAGGATCTTTGCCATAAGTCACAATTTCATATAGGAGAATACCAAAAGACCATACGTCTGATTTTATTGAATATCTGTCATAATTTGCAGCTTCTGGTGCAGTCCACTTTACAGGTATTTTGGTCCCAGCTCGGACAGTATACACCTCATCCTGTTCAATGAAAACAAGGGATTTGTTATAATTACAAAATAAAGGAGAGAGGTTTGTATTCATTCCTCACTTTTTCATATACTCCATGCATAGTGGAGTAAATTTTCCCAACAAGAGGCAAACGTCTATCCAATTTTATTTTAATGAAGCCTTCAATTTCAGGAAACTGAATTAGGTCTGAACCCACAATCTCTGAAGGTCTGCTTTATTCAATATTAGAATATGGATTGGAGGTCTGTGACCAGTGGTGTTCCACAAGGAGCAGTGCTGGGACTTCTGTTGGTTGTGGTATATTTAAATGTTTTGGATGAAAATGTAGGTGGACTGATTAGCAACTTTGCAGATGACATGAAAATTGGTGGTGTTGTGGTTAACAAAGGATTCAGTAGCATATAGATGAGTTGGAAATGTGGGTAGAGAAATGGCAGGTGAAATTTAATTCAGACAAGTGTGAGG
>JARFYF010000029.1:27790808-27801830 GCA_030265395.1 Rhina ancylostomus | reverse complement strand
ATGGGGTAGAGGGGAAAAATTGAGAGGAGTAACAGTGCGAGGAGTGTGTGGGTGATGGGCAGGTGGGGAGGAGGGAGGAGTGAAAAGAAACAAGGTGATGGAGACTGGGTTGAATGTAGGAAGATCTGTGTAGATCAGAAGCAGAGAGAAAGGGGACAGAGGGGGAGCAATTTATCTGAAGTCCCTCCGCAGATGCTGCCTGACCCACTGAGATCCTCCAGCAATTTTTTGTGTCTCTAATAATGACAGAAAGATCACCACCCAAACTGTTTCCCTAGAACTGTGCTGCTCCATCCAATCCTGGACAGAGCTCTGTACAACTAATACTTTGCTAACATTCATCCTTCTATGTTCTGCAACATGAATTTCAAATTTCTCGTATTTACCAAGTCCACTCCTACTTTCCAGCTCACATTGTCCACTCATACAAATTGTTTTGCTGCACATTTCTCTGCCTCACTATCAGTGGAAAAGAACCTCTGCTGACATCCCAGTCTGGGATCTTCTTCTCTGACTATAATACTTAGTTACCTCTCCACTGGCTTAAAGCTCTCTGCAGAATGTAGCTTTATCTATCACACAGTTCTATGTCACTTCCCCCAACTTCTCTTTAATTTCTTACTTGTTGATTATGGGCTCCTTGCGAAAGAGTCAGGGGACATTTTGTCCCATGAAAGACAATGCTTAAATGTGAGCTGTCAATTTTAATGGGAAAATCAAAGCAGTTACTTATTTAGATATTAAAATATCTCCTGTAAATCCAGGAGCAACTCCACACAACTACGAATAGCCAGCCTTGCCAGACTGGGATTTTGGGATCTAACAACAAAGTTATGAAAAGCCCTGCTTTTATCGATGACTGAAAGGTTGTTGAATGTCAGTTTTTCTTAACTAAGGTAAGTTATTTAAACTTAATCCATAGCTTTAGCCTTTTGTCTGCCATGATAACAGAGAGCATATTTAAATTTTTTCATTCTTTCTTTGTTACTCATTGTTGGGATGTGAGCATCTTTCCAGCAATGCCATTTATTACCTAGATCTAATGATTTGTAGATGTCTGTGTGGTGATGGTACACATTGCAATGTTGATAATTAATTAATGATTATTCCTCTACAATTTTGACCTGGCAATGATGAAGAAATACTAATATATTTCCAAGTTATGATGGTGTGTAGCTAAAAAGGGATCTTGCAGGTGGTGGTATTCCAATTCACCTGCTGCTCTTACCTAAGTAGTGTAGGAACTCACAGATTTGTGAAGTGCTACCAAAGCATCTTTGACAAGCTTCATCCCTTCTACCATCAGATTTCTAAACGATCCATGAGCACTATCCCATTATTCTTTTTCTTTGCACTATTTATTTATTTCTGTAATTTATAGATCTTTATGTCTTCACACTGTACCGCTGCTGCAAAACAACAAATTTCACATCATATGTCAGTGATAATAAATCTGATTCTGAACAGTGAAAGGTTGGGAAAAATAACCAAAAAAAAGTTGAAGTAAGGGACCACCATTAATGAGCAGTTCGAGGCAAAGGGACAAAATAGGACTTTCAAACGAGATACAGGTTGTTCACTGGCTATGAACACCCAACTTATAGACACCCCTACGTATGAATAAGCTCCCATAATATTATTAAATTCAAAAAAGTGACATATGTACATATGTTAGTTCCTACCAACAGCAGAACTAGTTTCCTCTTTCTCTCCACTTTTACTATTTGTTCTTTCTTATCAGTCTTAAGTGCATTTAATGCCATTCATTCCAATACTGTGGAGGTATGGCTGCCATATCGATCAGCTTTTGTGTACTTTCTGACCTATGGACAAAATCGACTCATGAATGTCTGTAAAAATGGAACCTGTTTGTTATCCTGTTTGTTATTCGTGGATGGCCTGTACAGACATGCCCATCAGTATTGGATAATAAATGGGGAATACTCAGGCCAGCAGAATGTATAGCTCAGAATGAGGATGTTCAGCCCATCTTGTCCATGCAAGCCAAATATGGACCTTAGGTTAATCCCATTTACCAGCTCTTGCTCCGTGGGCCTGCAGACTATAGATCTTAGAGCATTTATCCAGGTGTCTTTAAATGTACCAAGGTTTCAGTCTCCCTCATCCTCCCCACACCCTTTGAAGCTTCAAATTTAAGATACCCCCACTCATTGAATGAATTATATTTTTCCTTATTTCCCTCTTTAATTGCGCTAACAAGTAAAATCTTCGCCACCCCCTCCCCTCCCACTAACTGTTCACCTCTCTCCTCAGGGAAATGGCTCCTTAGCTTGTCTAGGCCTATCATAATCAAATATTCCCTTGGTCTTCTTTGTTTAAAATTAATTACCCAGACCTAGATGGTCCCTCTTCGTAAGTTTAATCCTCCAGCCCTGGCAACATGATTGTAAAGCTTCTCTGCACCTTCTTGAGTGCTATCAGATATTTCCTATTGGGTGGTGACCAGAACTGTACACAGTACTCCATCTAATGACTTATAGAGTTATAGAATGATCTCCCTGCTCTTGTATTTTATGCCTCCACCAATAAAGGCAAGTATCCCAACTGCTTTCTTCATTCACCTTAGCTACCTGTCCTGCTACTTTCAGGGATATATGGACGTGCACTCCAAAATCTCTCTTTTCCTCTACACTTCTTAGTACAGTGACCTTTATTTGGCATTGCTTGGTCTCATTTACCCTTCTCAGATGCATGAGTTGGTGACATGTTATACTGGGAAAGCTTACATGGATAATGAGTGATAGATTTAAACAAGGATGGAAATGCTAAATTTGGAGACACTGATATACTGGGGCAGGAGTCAGGGGTGAGAAATTCATTTTTGGTCCCTAGCTCTAAGTGTGTGTTAAGAATATTGGCTACTGATTATAGTCACCTCTGACCATTTGGTTCCATTGAAGTCAGTGTAACTAATTATCAGGAATAGAGTATAACTAGCAGTTAGTCCTCTTCCGTATGCTGAGTCAATGTACTTTAGTGAATGGTATTGATCTATGAACAGAATTTGGTGACATTCATATTGAACACATTTGGGGGCAAATGAATACAGCTTGAGCCCAATGCTTTACCTATAAGATAAATGCAATGTCCACCAATTTAGCCACTGGACATGCCATGTATAATTTGAGCTGGTGTTGATTGTGAAATTTGCAGGATCTATTTCCTTAGGTACCTAAATGCCACTTGAACAGATTTTAGGTCCTGCAAGTATTAATTGCCTTTTAAAGGACAGCCTCTACCAAATGTTATTGATTAGAGACATAATTCTGAAGCTACAGTTTGCTGNNNCAACTCTCAGGTCAACAAAATATCACTACTTTGAAGAGGAAACTGGTTGCTAGGAGACTAAATACCCAACATGGGAAATGACTCTCACTTGTAGAATCGAATTGTCCCAAAATAACGAGAGCCTTGATAATATAGTCTTGCGCATTTCCTAGAAGTACAGACTGTGTCCTCAGGCTATATAAGAGTTGGGCTATAACATCAGAGGTCAGCTAATGCTGAATTGCTAGTATGGGGTAGGTTATGGCCAGAAGATATGAGTGGGAAATGAATATATGCAGCATAAGAGAGACAAACAAGATGGAGCTTCTTCTATTTTGAAAGTTTAAACTCTTACGATGGTTTGAAATCCATAACCATCAGAAAGTCCAAAATTCCTGAACTAGTCACCTCATATTCTAGGAACTAGCTTGGTTACTTGCACTTTACTTTGTTATTTATTTGCTATTAGATTATTAACTTTTAGTTATGACTGTAGAATTTAAAGTATAACTCAAAAGCTAGAAACACAACTGCATATGAGAAGCTGCTAAAGTCATATGAAAACATCAGTTTAGGGCTAGCAGGTGCAAAACAGGGGCCTAAACATCCAATGTGGTAGGTGTATGCTCTTTTTGTCACAGGATTATGCAATTATTATAAATCTACAAGCATGGAATGAGACCTGAGGTTGAAGTAGTCATTGAATTTGATAACGTAGTGATTAAATTACTGGATTAATAGCAAGAGTCATGGAGCAATGATCCAGATATACGGGTTTGAATCTAACAATGTCAACCAGGGAGTCCAAGTTCAAGCAATTAGATAAATCTGGATTTTTTTTGGAAAGGAAAAGTTAGTCTCAGTGACTATAATCAAGAAACTACTGGATTGTTGTAAAAACTCATCTAGTTATCTGTAACAAAAACAAGATGTTGGAAGAACTCAGAAGGTCAAATAGCATCTGCAGAGGCAAAAGGTGAATCGATGTTTCAGGTGAAGAGCCTGCATCAGACTGAGAGGGAAGAGGAAAGGTTGTCTTTGATTCGCAGGCTGTCTCTACCTCTCAGTCCTGATGCAGGGTCTCAACCCAAAATGCTGACTTACACCTTTTGTTTCTACAGATGCTGCCTGATCTACTGAGTTTTTCCAGCATCCTGCTTCTTGTTCCAGATTCCAGCATCTGCAGTCACTTTTGTCTTCATCTGGTAAACTAATGACCTATAGGGAAAGCAATCCACTGTCCTTACCCAGTTTGGCTTGTAAGTGACTCCATAGCTGAAATGATTGATCTTAACTACCTTCTTAGTTCAGGGGTAAATTAGTTGGATGATAATTACCATCATTGGCAGCCTTGTCTAAGACCGCTGAACTCACAGATTTAGTTTTGTCTATTTCCCTTCTTTCCAGGAAAGTGGGGAAAATCTAGGAAACTCTGATTTCTCCTTTATTTTCTCTTTCAATTCCAGAACAGATCATTTTTCCCAGCAGCTTTGTTGATCCATCTGTAGTGGACGAGTGAGAATGTAATTATTTGCTGTTAATTGGAAAGACTTGGAAACATATGAGATTTTTAAAAATCTAATAGCTTGGTCACATAACCCATTCTGCCATTAATGAGTTTTCATTCAAGAAAATGCATTGCAACCTTTGCTCAGGTAAATAATGGGATCAATTGTACTGTACAAATTACACTGAGGCTAATGATGCTCTCCATGGTTAAAGTGTAAATCAGACAACTTCTGACTACTGGCACATGCCCAGTTAAGCATTGCAATCGAGAAATTGCTTGGTGAAGTGTATCTCAAGCTGTGCTGCATTGTTCTCTTGCTAAGAAGTCAGTACTGAATACATGAAAGAGCATTGCATTGCTATAAATTAAGTGTTGGTAACAAATAAAGCTTACCAGGAAAAATTAGTACTTGCCTTTTTCCATGTTAGTAAACCTTTAGCCATGTTCTTGATGTTAATTACTGCTAAGCAACCTAACCTTTCTGGCATTAATAAATTGCTTGAACAAGTATAAAATTTCACTCCATATTTTAATTATTGTTAGAGTTTTGTAGAAAAAATATTGGTTATGGACTTTATTCTGTCATTTAATCCAGCTCTTAATTTGATATTTCCTTCCTACTCTTTATTTTGTTTTTGGTGTATGATTGCTTGTTTTGACTTACGTGATTCAGACTGTATGTGTGCCAGTAAGGATTCATCGATCTGATTAGCTGATGAGAAATGCTGTTGATTGTCCTATTCACACAGGTCCCAGATCCTCTGTAGAGGGATTGTACTGATATGGATCTTTAACTACAGTTAGTTTCACTGTAAAACTTCAACAGAAATAGAAACAGAAAATGTTGCAAACACACAGAAGGTGAGGTTTATCTGCAGAAAGAGAAAGGGAATTAACATTTCAGGTCAAGGACCCTTTGTCAGAACTGAAAAGGAGAGAATAGTTTCAAGCTGGAGGGAAGGTAGGGTGGGTGTGGATAGGACAGAGCGAATATCTGTGATAGGGTGAGGCTAGGGTTGCCCTGGGGATAATGGTCATTTAGTTGATGAGTTAATGGAGGCTGTTAGTGAGGGAACTCTTGGTCTTTTGATCATGAAACCTGTAAAGTAAGGACTGTTGGAGACTGAGAACACAGACAAAAGAATGTGAGAGTTGTGAAATACAGGGTTGCAGGTCAGGCTGTGCTAATGCGGATAGGAAAACTGAGCTAATGTTGCAGAAGGATGACCTGGCCTATCCTGATACAGACAGAGGAAGCAAGTTACCTTCAGTTATAAAATTTGAATACTGAGCCCAGAAGGCTGCAATGTTATTAAATGGAAGGAGAGCTGCTGTTCCCCAAACTTATGTTGGGCCTTGTTTGTCATCCAATGTAGAGGACACCACATTGTGAGCACTGAATATTGTACACTAGATTAGAAGAAGTGGAAATGAATCACTGCACTGCATTTAGTGTTCATTGTATGGTTGCCTCTGCTTTGGAGGAACCAAACGCAGATTTGCAGAGCATCTGCATTCAGTCTGAATGGCTGACCTTGAGCTACCCTATTGCCTTCCATGCTCATTCTCCATCTTACTCCAACTATCTCCCATCTGCCTGTGGCCTCTTGCATTGTTACATCGTGGATCAACATAAGTTCAAGGAACAGCACCTCATCTTTCCTCTCATTGCAGCCTTCCAGATCCAATCATGAATTCTACAACTACAGATGCCTCACTTCCTCTGTCCAGATGAGAATCAGGTCATCAATCTTTGTTGACTCAGGTTTTCTCTTTCCATTAGCACAACATATCCTGCTGTGACCTGCATTTTGCAACTCTTCCATTCCCTCATCTCACTCTCTAGCTGCCCTTACTTCATAGCTTTTATAAACAAACTTCTTTCTTCCTATCTGCTCCCATTAACCTATCAACCAGATGCCCAGTTACATTTACACCCAGGACAACCTTGGCCTCACCCTATTGGAAATATTTCCTTTGTTCTATCCAGCCTCCCTGCAGGTTGATACTAACTTGTTTTCTCTTTTTCCCAGTTCTGAGAAAGGATCTTCAACTTGAACAGTAAACTCTGTTTCTTTTCTGACAGAAGCTGCCTGATCTACAGTGCTTCCATCATTTTGTGCTTTTATTTCAGATTTCCAGTGTCTGCAGTATTTTTGATTTTCAAACCCCATAAGAAATACTGGCTTTATCAATGATGTCCACATCCCAAGATTGATTGTTTTTAAGTGAGTAGGAAGTGGAAAGTTCTCATTATTTTATAAAGTCTACCAGTGGTTTCATGGCTGATGATGAAATATTAGCTGTTGTCTCAAACTAATGTGATATTTTAACATTTTATTTTTAGTAGGACAGAACTACAATTGGTTTCTGATGCTTGATACATGTAAGATGGCTCAACCAATTCCAGCAGTCTAATGTTAAGGAAAAATGTTCTTTATTTCTGATGATTTACAACATAAAAGTCCACATCCTTGCTAATTTAGCTCTCAGCATAGCGTGATTTTCCTGAAATTACAGCAAGTCCTACATTATTCAAGTTGTCTCATAAGATGCTTATATTTACCCTCCAGATCATTATCTTAGGGCCAACCTTTTCTTTTTTAAAAGAAAATTACTGTAAAAGGGTAGGTTGGAAAATATAGGCAGAAACATCAAAACATCTGTGCTGCTGTGTGATCCCTGAAGGCTCATACAGCTGCTAAAGATATAATTAATTTTAGTTATAGAGTATAGAGTGCAAGTCGAGAACTGCTAAATTACAAAAAACAAGATCTCTACCTCCTAAAATTGTTCTCTCTCCCTTTTTATAGATACTCCTTCAAACTTGTTGGCCTTGTTTGGCCTTATAGATACTCACCACCCACACCTTCTCACTAAATTTCTCACTGGGTAATAAAGCCACACCAATTAGGAAATTCTCAGACTGTGTTCTTGTTTTGTCCAATGGGTGACACTTATCAGTGAACAGAATTACTTCCTAATGACTAACCAGAATTAGCAACAGTAACCAGGTGACCAAAGAACTTGGTAATCCTAAACTAGGCTGGGAAAAAGAAAATAAAAATCACCCTCTGATTCTGTTTCTTTACGAACAGTACATCAGTAGTTCACTTTACGCTTTTTTTTAAGAAGTATCTGTAGGATTTTTTTTCATTATCTTATGGCAGGACCTACACAGTAGTAACATCAATGTGCAGAACAGTCTCTCTCATCTTTGTGTATGACTGTGTTGGAAAACTAGTCTGATTTGGTAAAAATTCAAATGCTGCAAAGATATCTGAATTATTTGACCTTGAGGTAAGTTATTAATTCACTTTGGGTCATATTGTTAAGTTATCTGAAACTTCCCTGTCTAGGGGACAAAAAAACAAGTTAATTTTCTGTGCTGACTACGTGCCTTCTCTTGATCTATGTTTAAAGTTGTCATCTGAATTAAGTAACATTGTAAAGAAAACCTGAGTTTTACTGAAAAAAGGATGTTCTTTCAGGTGTGCTCTGGGATTAGTGATATTGATTCCAGTATTTTTCTGTGACAAGATATTTATATAAAATTAATATTTTAATTGTTGAGGTACCCAGTTGCCCTCATTAGCTTTAAGCTATAAATATTGTTATTTCTAAATAACTGTTCTGTTCACTAATTTATCCCTTCAACTGAAGAAATGCACATGAAACATTAAACTTTATATATCACTTCCAAAAATGCTAATTTTCAATAGAAAATGAGGAAGTCCTGATGGCTGATAGCGTTGTTGTCACAGTGGACTCCAAACTGAGAATGAAATGGAATGTGCTGATAAAATACTTTGTAATTTATTTGTAATTATATGTGACTTTAACAAACGTACCCACAACTTATCACTACTTGCTTATTGGCCAGGAATTCAGGTTCTATTCTCTTGCAAAGTGATGTTGAGCCTTCAAGCACTTTTGAAAGTAGGTCTTGGCCATTGTTCATCGGGGTTTGACTGCAAACTGGAGAAATCCAAAGCCAGTAGCAATCCTGAGGCAACTGAGGAAGGGGATTGGTGGGTGTCGGCCACTTGAAAGTAGTTAGTGGCTAGAGGTCTGATTGGTTGATGAGGTAAGGGCATTTGGAGGAGAGGGATTATTGGTGCTTGTTAAGTAATAATTGGGTAGAGGATGATTGGAAGCTGCAGCAAGTTCAGGACTGGAGGAAGTAAAAGCATTGGCTCAGTTCTTCATTGAGGTAGGTACAGTATATGTTAAAATCTCATCTTGCTTAAGACATTTAAGGGTTGTGTGGCAGAGATAAAACTTCTTGCAGTGTGGATTTCCTTTGATGTTGGTTCCCTTATTTACATCTTCAAAGAGATTAATGCCTGTTTCAACATTGGGTATTGCACACACTGATTTTCTTAATCTGTACACTTTTGGCTTGTATTGGACATGTGTGACTGAGTTCCTTGTACTTCAAGAAATTTATAGCCTTTCTAGTATCCCTAGTAATTAGTAATATTAGCTCTAACCTATGTGGCTGCAAGTTAGATAAGCCTTGTCTCAATCTTGTAAATAGGAAGTTGTCACAAATAAGTCATTGAATCAGGGAATCCCAAGTTCTTTAAATGAGTAAAAAAAAATTGGTATCAAGGTACAAGAAGTCAATGTAAGCATGTACAATAGGCAGTTGACCTGCTATTATCAGTCATGTGACATTATAGTCAAGATCTACCACATCCTATCTGCTTGCAGATCTCAAGTAATTGGAAATAAGAAGTCAGATGCACGTACTACTTGCTTACAAAGAAGTAGGAAATCATCATATCCCAAATGGGCCAATTTGAGATTAACCTTGAGGTGACCTACTGCAGATCATTTCAGTCATGACTGATTACATAATGACTGATCACTGATAGTATAGAATTAAAATGGAGAAGTTATTGTCCAACCATATGATTTATATGATCATCTATATTCTTACAAGTTAACCGTAAATTGATGTTTTAGCTCTTGCCATACACAATTTTAAAGAAACAATGATTAGTATGACCTTAATTCAAGTTAAAACCACTTCTAAAACAAGAACAGCCAAATATAATGGTATGAATTATATTATATACGTCAATGCATAATAGCAGTGCACAAAAAAAGATAAATCTAATTAATTGTCCCTAGATGAACATTTACTATTCTACTGGATGAGATATAGAAGTGGAATGATATAAAGATGCTATTCCTGTAAAATCCTGCCACACACCTCCTACGATGCTGTAAACAGCAGGCAATGAGCTATATTTACAGATTCAGAGCATGCTCATTGTCATATCTAACAGTCTGCAAAGCAATTCCAAGAACTGTAAGGAATAATTTATAGACAAGCATCTTGGTTCAATTATGGTGTGATTATAGATTTTAAAAATCTATTTAAATTAACAGCTGTATAGGTGTAGTAAGAATTTTAAATTGTATATGGCAGTCCCACTTTATCTCCACAAACGTTTGTTAATTGTCTTTTTGTTAAATCTACAAATGTTCTTAAATGCGTTGTTTCTGCTTTATGTCAACCAATTAAAACAACATAGGTCAAATTATCTACATGCATTAAAAAATAACTTTTTAAAAATCAAAAACATGCCAAACTCTCTTATTCCATTGTTAAGAAATTGTGTAAATTAGAATTTCAGAAGAATATCTTATTTTTCTATAGATTAGGGTTCCTAACCCTCTAATTTGGGTTATCTCAGAGTTTGTTGGGGAGTTGAGAGGAATGGCCCTGGGAAGCAGTGTTCAAAACCATTGGATCTAAGCCATTGTGGCTTGAAAATAAATAGATTGCCTAGGGCTTAATGGTCTCACTGATTTTTGGAACATGCAATTTCAGTGCTATTTGAGGATGATGCCATTGGGGCCAAGGACAAACCAGCTGGAACCTTTGCTCATTCTCGAAAGAGCAATGTGAACTGGATGAAGTTAGGAGAGAGAGAAACAATCAGAGTAGGGGAAAAAGAAATTAAACTGGGGTTGAGACAAGAAACACAAACATGGGGGGGGGGTGCGGAAAAAGGACCAGTTGGGGCAGTAAGGGATGGAGAGCAACATAAATCCGAAGAGACAGAGAGAGCACAGACTGTAGAGGAGTTCATGTCAGCCTGTGATTTGCATTGCTTTACATCGTGTTCTGTAGTATTTAGTATTTTTCTCCCAGGAATGATGAGTGATTGTGGTTGGGAATCCACAAATAGAATTAGTTTTGGCTTTAG
>JARFYF010000029.1:27511259-27521923 GCA_030265395.1 Rhina ancylostomus | reverse complement strand
TTTCCCTTTAGATCTCTTCCTCCTTTTTTTTACTGCAACTTTTATATTTTAATTCTAATTTTTATGAGTTCTGATAATAGGTAATCAACCTGAACCATTAGCTCTTTCTAAATGCACAGATGCTACTTAACCTGCTGGGTATTTCCAGCATTCCCTGCTTTTACTTTGTCTTTTGTCCTTGAAATGTATTAATGCACAATCCCCCAGGCAGAAGGCAGCAACTAAGCATTTGTGCTGCTACTTGCTGCACTGCCAAGTAAATATAATAATGAGATTAGGGACCAGATATGATGCTTTTGTGAAATGAATATCTTTTTATGTGTTCCCTAGTTCACTGAGAAATCTGTTTTTAATAATTTATTCCAATCTACAAAATTGTTAAGATTGTAAAATGCTGTTGCTGATTTAGTGACTTCAGGTTACTTTTCATTAAAAGGAATTTGTTCAATTGGGTTTGTTCCCCTGAGAAAAATAACATGGCAATATTGACATAATGGTTAGCTCTGTGTGACAAATTTGATGATTTTTTTTTGGTAATGTTTTCTGAAATATCCTGTAAATAATGACCATAAAGTACTAAAGTCAGTAGAGACCTACTGCAACATTAAACAGTTTAAATAGGTGATATGGCTCTCATAATAGAAGGGTTTAGTGCTGAGTAACACATTTCTTAAGTGTAATTATTTCTGCAACATACACTGACGATGTGCCTACTAGATACACACTGAAAGGATGATACAATTAGCAATTTACATTGTTTATGAGAAGTGCAAGCTGTCCTGAAGCAGTTTACATCCAAGGCAGTACTTTTAAAGTATAGTCACTATTATAACATAGGGATTGCAATACCCTGTTCATACTTAGCAACCTCCCACCATTGTCAATATGACCAGATCTACATCATCCCATAAAAAATGGTTAAGACTGTAAAATGCTGTTCCTGATTTAGTGACTACAGGTTAGTTAGTTGTTAATTTGAGGGAAAAATATTGACCAAGGCATAAAGAAAGTCATAAGTAGATTATCTGTTTTACTATAATAATCATGCCTGATTACAGCCATGTATAACTGGAGCAAGTAACCACAGGGATAGTGTGTGTGTGTATGTGTGTGTGTGCTTTTCTGTGTGCAGTTTCTAAATGCTGCCAGTGCTATTGCTCTGCATTGCCACTGAGACTGAACTGCAAATAAAACTTGGCATCAGAGCAATGCCTTCTTGTAAAATACTTTCAACAAATCAATACATACAGCTGAATGATTTTTGTCCTTGTGTTGAATTCAAATCTAAGACCCAAAGGTACACAGCAATGACTGGAAAAGCATTTGGGAGATATAAAAGATAAACCAGAACATTGCTTTTAAACTTCAGTATTAGCCAGATGGACTGCACAGCCTGCATTGAACCTTCCTTTCAGCTGTATCCCCAAATGAGCCTTCTCATTTGAATGAGTTAGAAATAGAAAGATAACGCTTCTGGACTGTTCAAGAATGCACAAAACACTATTAGTTTTAGCAAGAATCCTTTGCACGCAAACAGACAAAATACACAGATGCAAAGGGTTTTAGTTTGGTCTTGAAGAGGGCCAGAGTAGTAATTTCCATCAAGTTAGTTATCCCATGAAATGAATAAAATACAGTATTGCTTATTTGAATTTTTTTTCATATAAAAACACTACCATTCTTTACTGTTTCATCATTTTTGAAATGGAGAAATGCAATCTGTCTTGGGAATGAGCACTGAAATTCACTGGGGGAAAAAGTCTGTTCTATTTATCCTTACCCTCTACTTGTACATAGAGGATTTATTTTTAATTATATAGTATATATTCTTTAAAATCTTGTACTCCAGTTTGTTATATCCTCATGCCTGGGTTAAGCGAATCAGTGAAATAGTGCAATTTGTTGGAGCCCAGAGTGTGCGCAGTATTAAAGTATTTGTCAACAAACTGTGTGTGTGCAATGGGATGTATATTTATATATTATTTTCAAATGAACATCACATATGCAGAACAGATTAAGGTTTAGGCAAGCATTTCAAATGATCAATTTTCAATGCTTCGAAAGTGATAGTAATAAAATCTATCATAGTTACTGAGTTCATAGATAATTCATAAATTACCACATTTACTGACATTGAGGCTGTTTGTCTGATATTGAATTTATTTCTAGGGAACATCTGTGGTAGGTGGTGGTGACCTTGGAAATGGTGCTGGGGAGGCAAACAGCAGTGTGAGAATGTGACTGATCATGACAAAATGTGGCAGAAAATGTTATTCTGTTCCATTAGGGATCATCTATTTTCAGTAAGCCTCTGTGAAAGTGGTACAGAGGCTGAGAAGAAACACATGTTTGAAAGTATGTGAAAATGAATGGATTGATTTAAGGTAAAGCATGGAAACACAGGGAAGTCCATGTAAAAAGATCTCCAGTTTCTCAATGCTAATGTTTTTTAGTCCCTTCAAGTAAAGGGGTTCCAATACATCTGATTTTGTCAAGCAATATTTCATTTATTTCAGTAGGTTTCATCCAATATTTAATTCAGCTCCTTGATTGTTGAGCCAAGGATTTGAACACATTTTATAAAATGTCATACATAGTTCAGTATCGCTCACTTGTACTTCCTTCTTATTTCTCTTTCCCTTGAGAGAAAATAGTTCTCCAAATGAAAAATACAATCACGCTTGGTAAAATGGGATGTAGCAAATATCTTGAGTGAAGGAGCTAATATGTGCAAAGACACCTCTTCTGCAAAGTAATGTATTAATTCTACAAAAACCAGTTCATAATATCTTCTAGGAGTTAGCTCATAAGAAAGTGATAAATTCTATAAAATAGTACTAACAATTATTTAATGGTGAAAATTAAAAATGTTACCTTCTGTATAAATACAATAAAGGTAATTATCTTAGATGTGACATTTTGCAATTCAACTTCAATAATTATTAAATAAATTGAAAAAGAACAACATAATTTGCCAGGAGTACTATGTGAACACGGTTTTGTATGAAGAGAACTGCAGAACCTTTGCAGTGGAGGAAATGCTGTACAATGCTTTGAAGTTTATTTATTACATTTCAAGAAACTCACATTATTTAGAAAAATGGCAAATAGGTCTAATAGTCTATCAAATGACAATTGAATTATTTGCAGAATAACAGAATATAGCAGGAGTATGAACAAATGACTGTGCAAGCAGGTTGAATGCAGCCCAGTGCTCATAGACCGGTGATGGCAATGACTTGCAATAATTCTCTTAAGGCTCTCTTTTTCCTGCCGCAGAATGCAAAATTATGTACATACTGGCCAGGCCATGCACATCAAACTTGCTGATAGATTGGTATCAAGTGCTGGTGCATTGTCCTTAATATAACAAAACATCATGAGGTGTCCCATTGTAGGGTCAGATCTAATCAGAATAAAGAAATTAGAGGAGGTGATGAAGTGCCTTAATGAAAAATATATTTTAAGGAACTTTTAGAATCTCATGAAAGATGAAGGAGTTTAGAGAGTTCTAGTGCTTCAGGCAAGTTGACTGAAAAGTCTGCACCAATAGAACATAGAACATGGGACAGCACAGGAACAGGCCTTTCAGCCCACAATGCCTGTGCAGACCATGATGCTAATTTAAACTGCACGTGGTCTATATTCCTCCATTCCCTGTCTGCTCATGAATCTGTCTAAATACCTCAAGTGTTGCTATTGTATCTGCTTCTGCCATCTCCTCTGGCAGCATGTTCCAGACACCTACCACTGTCTGTGTAAAACAAAACTTGCCTCGTAAATCTTTCAACTGTCTCCCTCTCACTTTAAATCTATGCCTTCTAGTATTTGACTTTTCCATTCTGGGAAAAAAAGACTCCCACCATCTCTCCTATCTAATAATTTTGTCTATTTCTATTAACCCTCAGTGTCCTACACTCCAGCAAAAACATTCCAACCTCTCCTTATAGCTAATACTCTCTACTCCAGGCAACATCCCAGTGAACCTCATCTGCACACTCTCCAAAGCCTCTACATCCTTACTGTAATATGGTGACCAGAACTACAGACAATGCCTAACCAGAGTTTTTATACAGCTGCAATATGACTGCCAACTTTTATACTCAATGTCCCAACCGATGAAGGCAAGCATGCCTTACACCTTCTTTACCACCCTATTCACCAGTGTTGCCACTTTCAAGGAGATATGGATTTGAAACCCATAGATCCCTCTATACATCAATACTCCTAAGGGTCTTGCTATTTACCATATATTTTCCTCTTGCATTTGACCTCCCAAAATCACCACCTCACATTTGTCCAGATTAAACTCCATCTTCCAACTCTCCACCCAAATTTTCAACTGATCTTTATTCTGCAGTATCCTTTGACAACCTTCCTCACTATCCTCAATTCCACAAATTTTGTGTTGTCTACAAACTAACTAATTGAACAATCTACGTTTTTGTCTATATATGTTATAAACAACAGAGGTCCCACCACTGGTCACAGACCTCCAGTCAGAATAGCACCACTCCACAAATATGTTCTGCTTTCTATGGCCAAGCTAATTTTGAATCTGACCTACAAAGTCATCATAGATCCCATGTGACATAATCTTCTGGATCATCCTACCATGAGGGACCTTGTCAAATGCTTTACTGATGTCCACGTAGACAACATCCACAGTTGGTAATGAAGATCAATGATCTTCACTGCCAACTCAAAATACACAATCAAATTTGTCAGACATGACCTCCCTGCACAAAGCCATGCTGATTATCCCTAATAAGTCCATGCTTTTCCAAATCCTGTCCTTAAGAATCTTTTCCAATAACTGTTCTGCAACTGATGTAAGGCTCACTGGCCTGTAATATACTGGATTGTCCCAATTGCTGTTCTTAAACAAAGGAAGAATATTGGCTATTCTCCAGTCAATCATAGAGGAATGGAAGGAATTCACAGCGAACCCCAGGGCAAATCTGTAGACTGTCTTTGGGTTATTGAATGTTAATTTGATTACTGGACATACGATAAAGCTTAGAGATAATTAACTCAAGTTCCAACAGTCAATCAAGGCCGCTGTAATAAATTATCACTCAACCAAGAGTAGCAAAAGGTTTGATGGAAGTGCTTGTTTTTTGTGATGCTCATAAAGGAAGGAAACTGAAATGGTGACAAAGTAGAGTCAAAGAGGTTCATAATGTAAATTCTAGGATTGGGTCTCAACAGCTGAATGTGTAATCACCAAAGATGGAGCAAGGGAGAAAATCCGAAGACCAAAGATGAAGAAACACAGAATGCTTGGACAGAGTACCTGAAGAAGTCTACACAATTTAAGAAGAGGTGGGTTCATAACAGAATTCGAATACTTTAGAAAATTAATATATTTAAATATACTAAGACGTCAAGAGATTTAAATAATTCCAACAGCTTAAAATACTTTGAGAACCATGTAGCTCATACAATGCCTGTATAATTTAATTGCAAGGACTTTGTGAGTGTTAATTCTGTGAGGAATATTGATTACCATTATTATAATAACATTTACCATGACTGCAACACACTCCTCTGTGGAAGCAAAAGTGCAATCAATAGATGTATTATTTTTAATTAAAATCTAAACCTCACAAAAATTAGCATTTAAATTAAGTTCCCCAAATTTTTCCAGACTGTGTGAACAGTGCAGTTCTCAGTCTTGCGCAATGCTTGCTTTATTGACTGAACAAGCATATTGGCAGTAGCAAGGAGAGGTTGTGACTTGTGTAAACATGGAACTTGTATTTTGTGTTTATTGTTGATGAATTGCTGTATCAGTATGTTGAACATGAACATTGAATGTGGACAATAACATTCCTCTTGGTTTCTGTCAGATTCAGCTGCATTTCAAGAAACAAACACTTTTTAAGATAGCATAGAGAACATGAAAGCAGATTCATTAAAATTGGGAAGGCCAAGCCCCCAGATAAAATAGATACATCTGAAGAAACAGATTATGCTATTTTAAAAACCTACTCTGAGAGTTTTTTCTTCTTAGTCTCTTTAAAAAATTACGGAAGTGGCCGGGGCTGTGATAACTTGGTTTCTCCCTATCACTGGAAGTATCATCTTTCAGGAAATTCTGGACTTCCATTCTGAAGAGCTGCAGTGATTCTAAATTCACCATAAACATTGATAATCTGACTTATTATAAGGAATCACTTGCTAACATCTAACTCACTGCCTAACACTTTACTTACTTCATGGTTCTGCCACCTGCCAACCCCCCGCCCCCCTTGTCAACCTGTCCATATCTAACTCAAATAACCTATTCAATAATTGCATTATCTACTACTTCATATAGGCAGTTTTGTAATTTATTTTCAAATATTACTAAACCTGGTTGGCCATAGCTCACTGTCAATAGCAAGTTGCTCATGCTCACCAAGTGATCCAGGTGGTAGATTTGTACTTAACTTTTGTGGATTTGCTGGTGTTGACCTACTGGCAAGTGTCACCCTGCACCAAAATGGTGAGCCCCTATGGAGCAGCTGGTGCTTGTCATTGCCCATCCACGAAACAACTGAATAAACTGACATCCAGCTAAAACACTGGAATATATCAAAAATTAATGCAACTCAATGAAATAGGTTAAATCATTTTAAAAGTTACCAAAAACTTAAATGAATAAAGTTAAACTAAAGGCAATTACAAACAATTAGCTGGATTCAATTCATTCAAAGACATATAAAGTAGCTCACACTTACAAAGATCAGAGGCATGCCTCAGAATAAAGGAACATCCCTTTAAAACTGAGATGAGGAGGAATTTCTTCAGCCAGAGGTTGGTGAATCTGTAGTACTCATTGCCACAGAGGGCTGTGCAGGCCAAGTCATTGGTTATATTTAAGGCCGAGATTGATAGGTTCTTGATTGATAAAAGGGTTAAGGAGAGAAGACAGGAGAATGAGGTTGAAAAAAATGATCAGCTATAATTGAATGTTGGAGCAGATTTGATGGGTCAAATAGCCTAATTCTGCTCCTGTATCTTATGGTCTTATTAAGATGAGCAGATGTGCTTTCCTTAAAAAAGGCTAACCAAGGGTAGGTTGAAGAGGAAAATTCTCCAACAACAGTGCTGGAGAAATTCAAAATTGCACTGCAATCTGCATGAAAAGTCCAACATCAGACATTGTTATGAAATCACTGAAATAGGGACAATCCTCAATCTGCATAGAAATTGCAAATTTGCTTGCAATTATCTTGAGAAATACTGGCAGTTCAGCACAGAGCTGCTGGCATTACCCAGCAAGTTCTGGCCCAGTAACGCAATTGTCACAACTCTAATAAATGTGGTTTCAATATCTTGGCGATCAACGTTATTTGAGGAAAGACTAAATCTGTAATACTGTCCCCAACATGTTGAGGAAGGCCATAATTGTTGAGAGTATCAACAAGTATCTTTGCCTTCCTTCCCTCCCTCGAGACAAGGCTGGCCCCTCCAATTCCCAAATGCAATAGACACAGAGGCGGATTGAAACCCTATATAACCGCATTGTCTTAGTTGGTATTCTTCTGATTAAATATCAAAGAAGAACTGGAATGCAGGAATAAGATTAAATATTTAACTAGTCACTCATGTTTCCTTTTGTTTTCCGATGTTCAGAACAAGTGTGTTTTCAAGGATCCATAGAACTCTTAGAAAATGAGCGAAAGTGTAGAAGTGCTAAACTTGTTCATTGTACATTTCTTATCCAGAGAAATAGGTTATAGTTTTTTCTGCAGTGTACTTGTGAAATTGAGGGGATGAAGGTGCACATGATGGACTAGCTGATGCCATTGTTGAATCAGAAAGACTTATCACATTTCTCAGAAGGATCTTGAAGTGGTTCTCACAACAGCATACAAGAGATGAATTTGTGCTCATGAGATGACAGTTATGGTACCTGTGGATTCAGATCAAGTATCTTTTTGCAGTACTTGCCCATGATGATGTGCTGTTTATGATCTCACAGTCCTAACTTGATTTTTTTTCTCTCCACTTTAGTGCCCCTGACCAGGCTAGATGTCTCCCAGATTATGGCACAAAAGTAAAATCTACAATTTTACTTTGCTGCAAACAAACATTCTTTGAATGTTAGTTATTATTTAGTTGAGATTGTTGCCAGAAATGACATCCAAATATATCCATCAGTGCAGTCAGTGTATCCCTTAGTAAAATGTCTACAATATCATTGAAACTGTAAGTAATGGAAATATAATAGTGTAATTTACTGTTTATCTGACTCCTTATAAAAACATTTACAATTTGAAATCCATTCTTTGCCTCAAGACCTTCAGTTTATTCTGCTGCTTCTAATTATATCCTAAACCCTCACAGTGTTCCTGATGCTGCTGTAGTCATGTGTTAAATATTCTGTTATGGATTCACCAATTATTAATTCAGATATTATTTATAAGAAATACCCAGATGCTGTTTGAAATTGCACTGTGATTTGCTTGTAATAAACATGTTGGCACGTTTGCATGGTTCGCCACTTTAATTAGGCAATATGCCATTTACTTAAAATAGACTAACAAACAGAGTAACATCTTTGTCAAAGGAATTTCATACAAATAATTTAATAGTTGGTAATACAAGACAGCATAATTTATGGTATTGTGGTTACCATAGTTGTTTGAAATTCTTTGATATTCTTTTCTTACAATTACCTCACTCTGAATTCTAAAAATGAGTTCAGTAATAAAAACAGAGAAAGCTGGAAACACTCAGCAGGTCAGACAACATTTGTGGATCAAGAAACAGATTTAATATTTCAAGTCAAAGGATTTTGGGTGGAATCGTTGGCCCAACTGGCACATCTTCTTGTGAATCATAAAGAAAAGTTCCTGATTTGTTATACATGCTGATAAGAAACTATGTCTTGCCACAGACTCTTAATTAGCTTCACTGCTACAGTATGGAAGTCACCACAGAGGAGTAATATTTCCCCATGATTATTGCAAAACAAACTATGCCTTGCAGTGTCTATATCTACCTCTAGCATCTATAGTGAATTGAATTGCATCCCACAGGTCTCCATATTTCATTGTAATGCTGGTCAAATGAAGCTGGTTAGAAGCCATAGTAAAGAGCGAGGGGCATATCTAAAATAAATGCTTGGTTTCCTTGTTGATGATATTTATATGTGCATGAGTAATGTAGTTGTTACAATATAAAAGTAATTACATGATGTGAGATGACAAGAAATCCAAAGTATTTTTGACGTTCTACAAAATAAGCCATGTGCTTTAATATTTGAATCAGGCTATCTTAATGGCTGGAATAGAAATATAAATTACAAATGCTCATGTCAATCTGAACAAACATTGGGAATATTATAGTCACACAATTCCATTACAAACTGACTAGGGCACAAAAAAAAAAAGCTGGATACAATGTGGAGCCTTGGTTTAAAATGTGCGTATGATATTATATTCTTTGTATCAATCACCTCCCTGAGAAATGATGAGCAGCAGTAAGCTGAAAATAGGCTGGCACTGGCACCAGCAGTGAAATATGACAGCTTGGTACATGCCTGTTCTAATTAGAGAAAACCTTGATGTACATTAATTACACTGTTATAATCACCTTCAGCATAGAAAGAAACTTGAAATAGTGCTGTTACTGACCTCTATTTTGTGCAGTCATAAAAATAGACTTTGACCTTAAATGCCAAGTCTCTTCAGAGAAATATTTAAACATACAAATGTCAGCAACCTCATTGTGCCTGCAGTGCTACTAATTCCCCTACTGTAACTATCTATTGTGATTTGCATGTCAGTTTATTCTTCCTTTCAAAAAGTCATGTTCAGACATTTTCCTGATGCCTTCAGATATTGCAATTGATTCAGTTTCTGTAGCTACTTGTGATGAAATGTATGGTATTCTGATGACACTTTGCACAAAAGCACTTATTTTAACCATTCTTCTACTCTTCTAACCCAATAACTCAACTTTATGCTATTTTGTTACTGGTGGAACAAAACAGCATAATAGAAATTAACTTACACGATTTGAAATTTCACTAATGGAAATTATCTTTCACAGTCAGCATGGATTTGTGAGGGGCAGGTTGTGCCTCACGAGCCTGATTGAATTATTTGAGGATGTGACAAAGCACATTGATGAAAGTAGAGCAGTGGATGTGGTGCACATGGATTTTAGTAAGGCATTTGATAAGGTTCCTCATGGAAGGCTTATTCAGAAGGTCAGGAGGTATGGGATTCAGGAAAACATGGTGGTGTGGATTCAAAATTGGCTCACTCATAGAAGACCACCCATAGAGGGTGGTGGTAGATGGAGCGTATTCTGCCTGGAGGTTGGTGACAAATGGTGTTCTGCAGGGATCTATTCTGGGACCCCTGCTCTTTATGATTTTTATAAATAACATAGATGAGGATGTGGAAGGGTGGGTTAGTAAGTGTTCTGATGATACAAAGGTTTGGTGTTGTGGATAGTGTAGAAGGTTGCTGTAGATTACAACAGGATATTGATAGAATACACAGCTGGGCTGAGAAGTGGCAGATGGAGTTCAATCCGGATAAGTTTGAAGTGATACACTTTGGAATATCAAATCTGAAGGCAGAATACAAGGTAAATGGCAGGAATCTCAGCAGTGTGGAGGAACAGAGGGATCTTGGGGTCCACATCCATAGGAACTTCAA
>JARFYF010000029.1:27304463-27314882 GCA_030265395.1 Rhina ancylostomus | reverse complement strand
CAGGATGAATTGCAGAAAAGTATTACCAAAGAACTTGCTCAAGGTAAAAAGGAGGAATGTAGAAAATTGATATTAAATTGCTGGACTAATTTTAAACACTATATTGAAATACCAGTTTCAGTTGCTTTTTGTTGCATTATATACTGTAATTGATATTGTACATTGGCATAAATCTTGAATCATTAATACAAGACTACTGTGCAAAAGCAGATTTTTCACTCCACTCTCTCTCCATTTTTCCCTTATCATTAGGTAGCCTGTTTAAAGGTTGTGTTTGGAAATGACCTGCTTTGACTTACCTTTCTCCATCCCCTTCCTCCTTCTGATTGAACATAGTTTTTCAATGATGGTCTGTGCAACCAAACTATGTATTCAAAAATATCTGGCAAATAAGGAAAATAGTATGACAATGTTTCCTTTATTATGCCTTCATCAAAGTGTGCTAGGAACCACAGGCAGGATCAAAACAAAATTGATTTTAAATCAGCCTCTTAAGAGGTTAAGGTAGAGTAACAGATCTTTAGGAGAACTCCTACGGAATGGATGTAATGAAGTTTGTTGAACACTAGAAATGCTGGAATGTAAGGAGGGGGGATGGCAAGGATACAGTAATCATTCATACACTGGATTAAAAGCAGTTGTAAAGTTGCTTTGAGAATACAGAGGAGCAAGAAATTATAGGAGGTATATTTTAGAAAAACAGCTTCAATTAATCTAATTTCTAAAATCTGTTTTCTAGCCAATGCCGATTTGGATAGTGTGTGTTCTCGTATCTCACCTGTGGGATCTGCTACTTGCTCTCTGGCAAGCACAAACCAAGTTCAGGATCCTGTAACTACAGCCACAGAACAATACTTGGAGGTTCTAAAGAAAAATTACATGATTTGAATTGTACTGTTCTTTTAAAATTATCAGAATTAGATTTATTTATCCAAATAATTTGTTATTACATACAATCCATAAGGTGGTTAATAGATTACAAAATAAAGTTTTGTATTTCTGCAAATATTTTTGCTCAGGAATATTTTTATGTAAAGTTACTGTACAGGATCTATTTTTATTGTTGCAGCTGACACATGGCCCAATACTGACTGAAGTGTCTCTTACAACTATTACCATTTCATTATCTGAATAAGTATGGAAATTAACCAGGTAAAAACATTTTATCAAGGTGCAACTTAGTCACAAGTTGTTTTAAAACTGACTTTGTAAATACCTTGGTAAGATTGTCATATGCTGTGATGTTCATTCCCTTGTCACACAGTATTTATTCTGTGTTGGTATACCTTGTGAAATAGTGCCATGGTTTTAAGTGCAATGCCCCTGTGTTAAAAGTTTTTACAGTAAATATCTACTTGTAAGATACACTAAAGGAATTTTTTGCATGAAGTTTAATTTTATGAGCATGTATTACCAAACAATAAAACTATAAACAAGCCAGACTTTCTTTAACTCTATTTTTAACCCCACCTCCTTATAAATTTGGGTCTTTAAATACAGCCTCCAATCAGTCAAGTAAAATACGTATCATCATCAACTGGACCCTAGGATTTTCCATAGACCTTCATGTGATGCTTTGCTTATTCTGTTCTAAAAGCTTGTATATATCATTCCATTATTTCTGACCTTTTTATATTTTGATGAAAAGAATGATCTACAGAATTAAGTGGCTCAATTAGCAAAATTGAACAAGTTTAATTAAATTTACCAGTTCTTATGCAAATAGATCTATGGAAACATTCACATAATTCCATGAAATAATGGCATTTCCATTTTATTGATAATTGTATGGAGGATTTTAAAATTCAGAGTTTTTGTTTACATCCATCCACTGAGTCCAACATAAAGCAGAGGCAGCATTATTTAGATTGTGTCACCTACTGGAATTCCTGCTTCCAGTAAATTGGTGCTTTAAAGATGCAACTGGCTGCAGTGGACATACCTACCTTAAAAGAGATGACTCCTTTATAAAGGGGTTGCTTTATAAAGGTTTATCAGACACACCCACAAGCAAAGAGTATTTCTTCTCTCCTTTGTAAATCCATCCATATCAATAATAGCTTGGGTGTCACCCTTAGTCCATCTCTATAATTACTAAAATGTTGAAACAATATTGTGAGGTTTGTGTTGTGTTTAAAAAAAAATTCTTTGGAAATGATTAAAACTATTACTTCTTTTATCAAGTATTCGTTTGAGTGGATTCACAAAGCAAATATCAGATATACACATGGTGCAATCAGAACTGGAAACCCAGTTTATCAATAATTCTTGTCTGAATATTGAATGATTATAAAGCTCTCTACTGGGTATATTTAAAGTATAGATTCTTAATTTGCTGAATGCTTTAAAGATGATATAGGTTCCTTAAAGATAATAAACAAATTCATGTTTTGTCCTGCCACACACTCAAACCTTTCCATTACAAGTTCACTTTCTACCTTGGGCAATTTGCACACCTGCTTCTTTCAAAATCACATCCTGCTAAACCCCCTAACTGACCGATTCTGCATTGCTAAATCTAAAGGTTATAACAGCCTATTGGAACAGAGTGCCCAGGTAACTTCTACCTTTCCTGATTCATCGCAGCATCCAAATCTCAGAGTCCAGCTCTTCAACTCAAGTTTCTTGAGCCACACTGCAGATGTAGTTACCATGGATCCCAATAGTTTTCATCAGCTCCCACAAATTCCAACTGCAATACATCACCTGCTCTGCCATGCCCATTATAATTTATTTAATTCTTCATCATAAAGTTGCACTTTAACCTTGTCTCAACAAAGTCCACTGTGTGTAGACAAAGGCCCCCAGTGGGCACTGCATGCAAAACACAGTGGTTTTGCAAAATTCAGATTTACATTTCCAGGCACCACAAGCTCGGAGTCAGTTTACATTCATTTCAGTTAATCAGTTCTAGCTGGTTACATAAATTTACTTACCACTTTTAATGGTTACCAACCACTGCAAATGAAGTGCAATGTTTACAAAAATCTAACAGTAAAACTAAACAAAAAAAATTAAATCACCCTCTTACTCAAAGTCCACACTTCCTTTGGCACTGCATTCCATGCAAAAACACTTAACATTTCATTCAAAAGCTGATATATCCAACAGTGTATCCACCAAAACTGCTTCCCTCCTCACAATGCAGCCTAGAATTACAAGTTCAAATCTTTGGTAAGGAACTTGAACCAACAATCTTAATTCAAAGGGGAGCATGCTACTAATTATGCTAAGACTGAAATTTCTGATTACAATCATGTAAGTTATATATACCCTATAAAACATTCCACTCAAATCACTAGATAATCCACACTTTCACAATCAAAGATTCACAAATGTTTTCCAATTGCTCATTTCCCATGGATTACACACTGAAACAACTGACTTAATGGTTATCACTACATCTGTGGAAGAACCAAAGCTGAATAGTCCTTTCATATTTTTTCTTAGCAATAGAATCCTTTTCAATTAATATTTTCAAACATGTTAGCTGCACTATTTTGAATTCAATGTTTTAAAGTAAATGTTAATCTGTGGTTGGCACAAGCCTTTCAACCTAAGTGACATTATCATTACCTAATAAATTGCTTTCTTGTCCTTCAATTCCAATTGTCCTGACATTGACAGCTCTTTGGGAGAGGATTTTCTGATCGTCAAGATAAATATAAATCCTCTTTGCAATTTATCTCAAAATATAGATTCTTTTTCTCTGGACCATCAGATATCCCACAAAAAGTTAAAGCTGCAAAGCAAGTAGTTGTACCACCAGATTCAAGTTTACAAGCACAAACTTGGTCTATTTTAGTCACAGTTCTGTCAAAATATTCCACAGAAAATACTGATTTCCTAAATAAACAGAATTCACTAGACTGCTTCAGCAAGTATTAAAATAAAGCTAGTTTGAAATCATTTTGTCATAGAGTCATATAGCACAGAAACATGCCCTTTGGCCCAACTGGTCCATGCCAACCAAGATTCCCTATTTGCCAGCATTTAGCTGATAACCTTTGAAACCTTTCCAATCCACGTATCCACATCTTTTAAAAGTTGTTATTGTACCTGCCTCAACCATTTCCTCTGGCAGCTCATTGTGTAAAAAAAAGTTGCCCCTCAAGATCCTATTAAATCTTTCCCCCTCTCACCTTAAACCTATGCCGTGTAGTTCTTGATTCCCCAACTCTGGGGGAAAAAGGCTGAGTACATTCACCCTATGTATGCCCCTCATGATTTTATACACCTTCATGAGATCACTTGTCTCCTACACTCCAAAGAAAAAAGTCCCAACTTGTCTAACCTCCCATTATAACTAAGCCTCCTGAGCCCTGGCAACATCCTTGTAAATAGTTTCTGCAGTGTCTCCAGTTTAATAACATCTTTTCTATAAGCAGGGTGTGCAAAACTGAACACAATACTCCAAGTGTGGCCTCACGAGCATCCTGTACCACCAGACCATGACCTCCTAACCTTAAATGCCCTGACTCATGAAGGCCAGCTTGCCAAAAGCCTTCTTCACCATCCTATGTACTTGTGACTCCACCTTCAGTGAACCATGTACTTGTACTCCAAGGCCAACCAGTTCTACAACACTCCCCAAGACCCTTCTGTTCACTGTGAAAGTCCTACCTGGATATGACTTTCCAAAATGCAACACCTCACACTTAACCCAATTAAACTCCATTTGCCATTCCTCGGCCCACTTACTCAGCTGATCAAGATCCCTCTGTGATTTTTGTCCACCACACGACCTATTTTAGTGTCATTTGCAAACTTACTAACCATGCCCTGTGCATTCCTATCCAAATCATTGACATAGATTACAAACAACAATGGGTCCAGCACCAACCCAAGGCACACCACTAGTCACTGGCCTCCAGTCCCAGAAACAACCTTCCACCATCACCCTCTGTTTTCTACCATCAAGCCAACTGTGCATCAAATTAGCCAACTTCCCCTGGATTCCATGCGATCTAACCTTCCAAAGCAGCCTACCATGTGGAACCTCATATAAGGCCTTACTGAAGTCCATATAAACCATGTCTACTGCCCTGCCCTCATCAACTTCCTTGGTCACATCATCAAAAATCTCAAGTTCATAAGACATGATCTCCCTTGCACAAAGCTATGCTGACTACCCCTAATCAAACCCCATCTTTCCAGATGTACATGCATCTTATCCCTCAGAATCCTCTCCAGCAAATTATCTACCATAGGTGTTAGACTTACCGATCTATAGTTCTCAGGGTTTATTTGGCCACATTTCTTAAATAACATTCACTACCCTCCAGCCTAACTGCATCTCACCCGTGGCTAACGATGATCAAATATCTCAACCTGGGCTCCTGCAATTTCTTCTCTAGCCTCCCACGGTATTCTTGGATATACTTAGTCAGACCCTGGAGATTTGTCTACCCTCATACCTTTTAAGACATCCAGCTCCTCTACTGTAATGCAGATCATCCACCACCACCACCACCAACCCCCTGCCCCCCCAAAAGACCTCCCAATTTACTTTTCCTAGGTCCCTAGTTTATTAAGGGGTGACTGGCAGAACTAAAACCAAAGCAGCACAGATCAGGAATTATCCATAAATTTCAGATTATTTGAAGGAGGAAATGGATAATCTGATGAAGGGACTTCAACCTGAAACTTTAATTCTTTCTCTTTTCACAGAAGCTACCTGATGAGTGTTTCCAGAATTTAAGTAAGCAATAAACGAACAACTGGGAATAAGATTATTTCAAATATAGTCAATAAAGAAACACAAGGCTTCGCACATCTCATTTTCCAAAAGGGATTCTAGAATAATACAAGACATTAAGATGCAACCTAATGCAAAAAAAAATAATTTTCTAAATCTGGGAGCTAGATTCTGTTTTTCAGCATTTGTCATTAGTTATTTAAGTTGTTTTATTCTAACTACAATTATTCAAATAGATTTTTAAGAATGTGTAAAAGAGAAAAAAACTTTACCAATTAATCAGGGTAGTGTTTAGTTTAAAATTTTATTTTAAGTTTATATTCAATTGGTCAGCAAGAACTCAATACATAAGAAATATTTATGTAAATATTCAAACTACAAAGACATAAAAATACTCAAGTATGAAATAGCTTTCCTTCCTTCAGAACTGCAAATATCCTAAAGGATTATGCACTATCATGAACGCATCAGTTCCAATCCTCCTGAAAGCTAACTATGCATTCACAAAGTTCTTATATTTTCAATGTACCACAGAATTTAAAGGTTCAGCTCTGATATTTCCCAGATCCAAAGCAGAATCTGTTTCTTCATCTATTTCACCGATCACTGCCCTGCAATACAAGATGTCATTAAGAATATTTGTGTAACTAGTTTTTTTTTACACTAGTGATGCAAGTTAAAGCATTACAATTCAACTCATCCAAGATTAACCTTACAAATATTAGGGGATGAAAAACAGCTTTCCAATACCATTTAGAGCAATTGCTTATCTGTTATTTTCTCAGACCAGATAAACGAAGTTAAAGCTTCAAACAATGCTTCCATAAATAATAAAACACATGGTAATAATTGTTTAAAGGAATTTCTAAATTTATTCCCAGATTTTTGAGCCAATACGTTGATAGACCTACTATAAAAGTGCAGAAATGTAGCTGACCAATTGAAGAGAGTCATTGGGAAACCATTTTGGAGATAATGACCATGATTCTGCAAGTTTCAAGATTGTTATGAAGAAGGACAAGGATAGACTGGAAATTAATTGAAGGAAGGCTAACCTCAATATGATAAGACAGCACTAAGCAAAAGTGGACAGGAGCAGCTACCTGCAGACAAGTCTACATGCGACCAGTGGGAGTCATCAAAAATGAGTGGTCAGAGCCAATGTGTTCCCATTATGGTGAAGGCAAAGCTAACTAGTCCAAAGAATCCCTGATGTCAAGTGATTTCAAGGGTTGGATAAAAAACAAAGGCAGCTTGTGGCAGGTTTAAAAGCGGATGTTCCCAAATTGCTATGGGACGCAAAGGAAAAGATTACTGGGATTTTGACACAGATTTTCAAATCTTCGCTATCCACAGAAGAGGTGCCAGATGGTAGGATACAGCAAATGCCATTTACCTTTATTTGAGAAAGGTAGCGGTGAAAAGCTAAGTAATCACAGATCCTCAAGTCTAAACATTAGTGTTAAGAAATTATTGATAAAAAAAAATACGTGGGACAAAATAAACACACTCGGAGAGTGCCAGTGATTGATCAGGGATAGACAGCAATGTTTTGTTAAGGGGAGATCCTATCTGACTAATTTCATTGAATTTTTCAAATTAGTGTCCAGTTGTGTCAATGAGGGTAATGTGGTTGATGCAATCAACATGGATTTCAATAGGGCATTTGACAAGATCCCACCAAGAGACTGGTCCAAAAGATAAGAGCCCATGGAACTCTGAGCAATCTGGATTGAAAACTGGCTTGGTGATAGTCAAAGGTTGCCACCTACAAAGCTTGTGACCAGTGGAAGAATCAGTGCTGAGGCCCTTGCTATTTGTTATATGCATGAACAATCTAAATGCAAATACAAGAGGTACAATAAGCATGTTTGTAGATAACATAAAAATTAGTGGTGTCGTTGACAGTGAAGAGGAAAACTTTTGGCTATGCAACAATGTTGCTCAGATGGTATGATGGCAGTGGAATGGTAGATGGAATTTAATGCTGAAAAATGAAGTTAATTTAATATAAAAAGCTATAAATATAATCAGCAACTGGCTTATCAGGACATTTACAATAGCATAGTTACAAAACAAGAGGCTAGTCATTTAAAATAGGGTGGCTAGAAATTCTTTTCACAGCAGGTGTTCATCCTCCAAAATTCTCTACCTCAGAGGGTTATGGAGGCAAGATTGTTAGAAGTATTTCAGATGGAAGCAGACAAATTTTTGCAAGATTGGGGACTTGAGGGTTATGGTGAACTGGCACAGAAGAGAAGCAGAGGCCAAGGTAGATCAGCCACGAGTGATGAGGCAGGCACGTGGGGCCACATGGCTATTTCTGCTCCTATTTTCTTGTGCTCTCAAGTCCTTCATTGGTAGAAAATTAAACAAATCTCCAAATACTTACACGTTGTCTCCTCTCACTATGTACAAGCCAAGTACTACTTGTTCCACACCTTGTTGTGAACTGAATACTCGCTCGTGACTTTCGTCTAGGATTAGATTGATGGTCTGATCAAATCCTTTTAATGTACCCTATCATTAAAATGAAACAAGTGAAAGCAGTTCAAACTTCCATACATGCACGTGTTAAAGCTACACTGCGATTGGTTGGTGTGGCTTTATTTCTATTTCCCAGTTATCTTGAAAACAGCTCTGGCCCTAATGCATCACACTTTACATTATGATACAATGTAATTCTACACTTTTGTCATAATTTCACATCTACGATCCAAGCAAGGACACCAGCAAAAAGCCAAAGTGGAAAAATAGGAAGGAAAAAGTACTTTCCAATATTAAGATTTTCGGAGACATAGACTTGAAAACCAAATGGACAGATTTTTGAACATGTGCGGTGATAGGGCTGATGTGGAATGAAAAGGGCCCAACGCATTCTGGATATTGGGATCAATGATATCAAACTACAGTCACCTAAAAGCCATCCACTGATCAAGAGGAATTGAATATTGGACCACTGCGACACCAGCAGCAACCATTAGATAACTGCTTATAAAGAGATTAAGCTGACAGGTGTTTAGGCAGGGAAATCATTAGGTGCCAAGACTGGGAGAGGGTGGAGACAGCGATGCAGAACAGCTTTCAGAGAACTCTTAAGTGGTTTTAGCAGTCACAAAAATTACTTCCATCAGAGTACAAGCTAATATAATTAATGATCATAATTTCAGGGTAATTAACTATCCAATATCATATTTAATTCAATGGCAAATCAATTTACATCCACAATTGCCAGAATATGATGGAACAAATCTACTTAAGGGGGAACACAAATTCAGGCAAATAAATCAGTCAGCACCATGGGCAACCAATTAAGGCAAAGATTTTTTTTAATTGCTCAAGGATAGATTAAACTGGGGAGAAAAAATCCTTCCTCCTACACTAACAAGAATGTATTTCTGAGTGATAGGAACTAACTGGCTCACATCATAGCCTATCTATCCAATGATAACACAAGGCCTCTTCTTCCACATTCACAGAACTTACAGTGCAAATTTCCCTTACATACCAATGCCAGCTCTAAAAGAGCTACTGGATTCCCTTTCCTCCCTAACCATTTATCTTCTGCGTTTTAATTATCCATTAACTCTTGATCAGCAATTGAGTCACACTTCTAGAACAGTAGCTGGGAGAGTGATAATTCATTTTTTGTAGTTTCTGGATTACTGACCAGTAGTTTTCCTCCTATTAACTTATGAAAACCTTCAATTATGAATACGTCTCATTTCCTCAACTGCCTTTATTCCACCGAGAAAGCTCCACAGACAAGTTATGACATAAAGCCATCAACAATACTTGCATTCTGTTACCATTTAGCAGTGCGATCAACAATGTACTTAACTACGATGGTTTTATTTTGTAAACCATTTGGAAGCCTTGACTAAAATTGGCATTTATTATAATTACCAAATCCTATACACAAGGAAGAGGAATCTTTCGTGTTCACTCCAATACTGAGTTCTCTTAGATATCAGGAATATAATTTTATATTTCATTAGTAAGAGTTACCAAATGAAGATTAAACTTACCACAATCATTCTTCCATCTGCTGTGACCACTGCAACTGTACCTGAAGACTCAAGTTAAGATAAATTGATTTCTGTCTCTTCTGCACAATCAACATTACACCGTAAACTAATGATGAACATAGATATATTGCCATGGTTTTGCCAGCATCCAGCTCTAATCTATCCTCAATTTCATGTTACCTCAATAGTCATGGTTTATACGTGGCCAACTCAGCCTCAAAAGTGAGAAAATTTTACAAACTTCTAACAACAACTCCCTATTTCACCACTGAACTACAACCACTCAAAATCCCATCAGCATCTGTCTTATAAGCGGGCATTCAACAGCACCCTCCAACACACAATTCAAAATCCTTGCCTTCACATGCAAAGACCATCGAAGGCCATTCACAATCTACACAACTGCATAAAGTTAGAACTGATCTTGCCAACGTACTTCTCTCCAAACACCACCGTAACTAATTTCCCTCCTATTCACAAACTTCTGTCTGGTTTGAATCCTGTTACCCCAGGCCAGAGGTCCTGACCCGTGTTCCAGAAATGGCACAAACTCTCAGACCATCACTGACCGCAGGGCGCTGGACCCCTACCCCAGCCCCTCGCCGTGACCCCGGGGCGCGGGACCCCTAACCCAGCCCCTCGCCGTGACCCCGGGGCGCGGGACCCCTACCCCAGCCCCTCGCCGTGACCCCG
>JARFYF010000029.1:27181075-27192777 GCA_030265395.1 Rhina ancylostomus | reverse complement strand
AAGCTGTCAGACTGGAAGCCAGGAATTGCACCATCTCATTACTTCCCCACAGATTCTGGTTCAAGTGGCCATTAATGATTCCAAGTCACAATTTGAAATGTTCTCCCTGTGCACTTGTCAGATTACTCTGAAACCAATACTGGTTTAACACAACAGGCCAAATGTTCATTTACCTAATGACAACTGATGGGAACGTGTACATTTCATCTTGAGGCATTCTTCATAACAAATACACGGAATACTAGCTTATACAGTTCCATTGTAATAGCTGATCATTATGAAGTGAATAGGGCAAAATGTTATTCATCTTCATAACATACATCAAAAATGAACCCTGTGTACCACTTCTAGACATTTAAATCTGAAAGGGTTTGTACCAATCACTGCATTCCAATTGCTGTCAGCTTGCCTTTATGCTAGTGAATGTCACTAAAATAATTTAATATGCTTAAAATTTATCTTGCTTGCAAGTTTGGTATTAAAGAACAATATTTTTTGTTCTATTAATACCAGTATCACTATGGGTACAAACTACAGTCTGCCTATGACTGTGAGCTAATTGCATAGGTTTTCCCTAGCCTTCCATTTCCTGAATTACCTTAGCAACCATCCTACCAACCATTCTCCCCAGTTAAGAACGTCAGGTTAGAGTATGATCAAAAGAACAAATAGCTCAACACACCATTCACTTCAGTGGTACAAAAAGGACACAAAAGATTTAAGAGGTGGTTGATAAATATTTGGCAAATGAGAATGAACTCAGAAACAACTGATATTTATAGATAGATAGACAGATAGATAGATGTTTATTTATTAGTCACATGTACATCAAAACACACAATGAAATGTGTCTTTTTGCATTACTGAGAGTATGCTGGGGGGCAGCCCACAAGTGTCGTCACTCTTCTGGCACCAATTTAGCATGCCCACAGCTTCTAACCTGTACATCTTTGCGTGGGTTTCACAGGAAAGGTATCTGAGCAAAAAGGGGAATGCTTAAATTCACTGAAATGTAGAAGATTGGGGTAGTGTAATTGAAGTATTTAAAATGATTAAAGGGGGTTGACAGAGTAGTTAGAGGGGATTTATATCCTCTGGGAGAAAGTTCAAATGAATGGGGCAACAATTTTCAAAAAAAAGGTAGGTTGTTCAACGTTGATTTTAGAAACCAAATGGATCACAGCACTCTATTCCCCAAAATGGTGTTGAAATTAAGTCATTTAAAGAATAATAAAACTGAGAAATTTTTTTATTAGGTTAGTGTATTGGAGGTTACAGATACAAATTGAGTAGATGAATTAAGATGCAGTACAACCATAATCTTTGAGTAGTGGAATAGACTCAAGATTCTGTGTGCCTTTTAATATGATGATATCTGTTGATCATTCTGTTGATATGTGTTAAGTCAATGTTGCACATTTCCTGGTCACATATTTAACTCACCAATAAGGTTGGTGGGATGGAGGAGGGTGCTTGGGGCAAGTACCTTCACAGTGTGCAAATTCTAATACACTTTGAAGTAATAGAAGAAAATTAAAGGGAGATGTTCTGTTAGTAAATTCCAAGATCGATAATCCAAAAGGAGAGATGTAAAAAAAATATAACGAAGGTGCAGAAATTGTTTTTTTTTGATTAGGTAGTTAAATGGATAATTCATCAAGTTAGATTGGAAGATTTTTCAGATTTGCTATATTTTACTTGTCATGAATGTATTGGCATTTATGGCTGGACTGCAGAGCTACAAAAAGTCTGTATAAAACTTTCTTGTGAGTTTAGGATACAGATCCAAAGGATGGTTTGGGAAATCCTTTTTAAAAGATTTTCTTTCCATAAAATATAATTAAAATGAAAAAGAAGCACCATCCCCGTGTTTGAATTTTGACATTGGAAATGATCATAAAGGAGTTCTAATCAGATTCTGGTGTTATTGTTTAACAATTGAAATGAGAAGGGGGAATAACTACTTATCATTCTAACTTTTCCAAATTGTTTGGAGAGAGGATGTGTTCCACCAAGAATGGAGCTACTTCCCAGATTTGTTTTTCTCTTATCTTTCCCTGTTCTAGAATTGCCTAGAAGTGCTTTGCAGGCACAGTGGATTGGACCCAAATAGGAAAGATAAATATCAACGGACTGTACATGATGTGGCCACAGATGACTGCAAACATCTGCTGGAGATTTGGAGTGAGTGAAGTGGAATATGTCGGGAATATTAAATGTATTTTACAGTGTAACTTCAGTAACTTGGCAAAACAAATTGTTGTGGTATTTGGATTGTTTGTCCACTTTAATTTGGCACTTTATAAAGAGATTGCTTTGTACTGTTAGTTTTGGAAAGTGCTACAATGACAAATACACATTTTGCACCATGGCTATTTTGAAAATCTTGCCTATAAAATACAGTTCTGACTCCAGACTTGAATATGTATCCTATTGGAAATTGGTGTTTTTTATATACAGAAATTGCAGAATCCAAATCCCAAGCAGCTCTAATACACCAATCAAAATGTTATAATGTATTGATATATTATGAAGTAATGCTGTCATTGTTCTTAACTAATTAATTCTGGCACTGCATCACCTTTGCACTTTATTGCTGTTATTTGCATTGTGTCAAAATATATTGATGCAATTTCTATTATTTTGAAAAGGATGATCCACCTAACAAAATGATATCCACATGCGTTGGTAATTAAGCTTTTGCATGCTGTTTGGTTTTGTGTTTTTTTTTAAACTGTAGTGATAGTTATGTGCTTTGTTTGATATATGAAGTGTCACAGTGTTTCCTAGAGGTAGATGTAAATAACTGTGCATGTGTAGTTACGATCTAAATGATCTTAAGATGACTTTCAAATCTAGTTATTAGATACAAAAATTCAATGCAGAGAATATTATCACACTGCAACTTCATTCCTCTAAGAAACTCTGATTTTATTGGTCTTTGCTGAACCTTGCATGTTTTTTGAGAAATGCAAATTGTTTCATTTTGTTTTAAATAGCCTGTCCATGTTAGGATTTTCAGAAGTTAACCCACATTTCTTTGAACTCTTACACTTGCACTTATGTGGCTATGCTCGTGATCTTTATATATGATTTATAATTGGTCATGATTGTAATAAAAGATAGGTTTTCACTTGGAGTTGAGCAATAACAAGGCTGTGTTACACTTTTTTGAAAAGCAAATGGGGAAAAAGAAATGAGTTTTGCATGCAGAGCACTAGATGATTAAAGTAACTGGTTTAATTTAAAAGTATCTAGTCTGTCGATGGTATTTAATAGAAACAATCATTTTAAATAAATCCACATAACTTTTCATTGATCTTATTTGATAAAATCCATCCATAGTCAAGAATTTAATTGTATACTTAGCAAAATATTCAATAGTAGTTCTAATATTACTCCTCTAGCTAGAACTTACTAAGAATATTTCTTCTTTTAAGTAGTTAAGCTCCAGTTTGCTATATTGATATATGTATTTGATGTACTCATAGAATGGCAATTATTAAAGCAAATATTGTGGCAGTCTTGGACGCACATTTGTCCACACTAGCATGTGTTAAATACACAATAAAATAGCACATGTTCATTATGTTCTGCCTATAAAATTTAAGACTTAGATGGAACTAAATGTTGGAAGTGGAGGACAACATGCATATGTACTCTACTGCAGATTTGGAGCATGTGATTGAGGCCAAATCTCTAACATTTTGTGTTTATATCCCTGTTATGTCTCTGGTGTTTTTCTTAATGCCAGCCCCAAAAGTACAAACTCATGCTTGTAGTGTTTGACTTCAGCTTTAATTATCTGTTTTTCCTCATTGGTTACTCTTTGTAGTAACCTTGATGCACTGCCTCCTTTATATTCCTTATTATTGTAGCTCTGGGTTGTACTGGGTGGAAAAAAAAGGAACCCTGTTAAAGTTTGAAAGGAGGGTTTATGATTGCAGTGATAGTGGCTTTATGCGTGGCTCTGTTCATTCAGACTTGGTGGTCTTCAGAGCTAGTAAATGGCCAAGGATAAGAGGCATATGTTTTCTGTGAAATATCATTAAGTTTTTATGACCTTGTCAGCTGCTCTGTGTCTGGACCTCCATAGTAGATAGACTGAGTCAAGCAGGGCTTTGTTGTTGCCAAGTACAACAGCCAGAGTTGTAATGACATCCTAGAAAGCAGTGCTTGCTGCCCAGTGTCCGAACAGAAAATTAGGAGAACAAGTACATAGTTCCCTGAAAGTGGCTGCACAGGGTAGACAAAGTGGGGAAGTAGATGTATTGGCATGCTTGCTTTCATCAGACGGGGGCATTGGGTGCAAGAGTTGGGACGTAACGTTACAGCTGTACAAGATGTTGGTGAGACCGCATCTGGAATGTGTAATAGGGTCGGGATTACAAAAAGGGAGCTTCATCTGCTTGCATTATTCCTATCTTGGGATGGTTTAGCATTAACACTGGATGCCCATGATACTTTTCCATTTCTAGCCTAAACCATTCCAAATATTGATGAAGATAAGATAGTCAAAAATATTTTTTAAAAATGTTTAACTGCTCACCTGGTCTACTATTTGGGAGCCCACTCACCTATATTAAGCATGTTGGTACTGATAACAATAAGAAGCACCTATGAATTTTGCCATCAGTATTGATGATGATTTGCTTTAGGGAGAAAGAATCACTGGTGTGGTGTGGCCTGAAGTGATCAGTTCTTTAACTTGTGATTCATTTTACCCGGTTGTTAACCGATGAGTCAGTAGAAAAACGCTAGAGATGAACCACAGCACTTATTAGATTACACATCAGCTAGTTAATCAGCAACAACCCTTTTTAAAGGCCACATTGCAGCAAAGTTGCTTTCGAAGATTTTTCCCAGCATTATCTATAATGATTTCTTTTTAATTTCAGTTATTGTAGACAATATTTTCTTTTCAGTTTAGAATTAAAAGTGATTGTAACCAAGTTGTGATTTCTCTGTGTATGATGTGTTGGAATGTAAGTGTATACATTCAAGCTGATTATTTTTACTTCCCTGTATATTTTGTTCCACAGGTGTGCACAGGGTACTGCTACAAATTTGCATGAAACGTAGTGAACTAGTTTGTAGCAGTACTGAACATATTGAGAATAACATTACAGTTGGCAGCTTGATCATCCACATACAGACTACCTGGGATGACTTATCTAAAGCTGTAACAATGACACTGAAGAATCACTACAACACTGTCATGCATGGATGGGAATTGCCAGAGGCTTCGACATTTCTGAATAGCACCGAATACAGCTTTATTTCAAGTGGCATATCTGCAATTGAAATAGGTACATGTTCATTTGGACCCAAACATCTCCAATTTCACAGAAACCCTAAGATGAATATTCATTTAGATAAAGTTGTTAACTGTCCAATTTTACATTGAATACCCCAATACTCTTCCAGTTCTGATATCCTGCATTCCTTTTGATTGTGCATTCAGTTATCTGGACCCCAACCTCTGGATTTCCTCCCTAAGCATCTCTTTACCTTGTTATACCTCCCTTTAGTTTAAGATGCTCATGAAATCTACTTCTTTAGCCAATCTTTTGTTCACTGTCCTAATGTTTATTTTTGTGCCACAGTATCTAATTTTACCTGGTAACCTTTCATTATGTTAATGTTATTACTCATTCAGTTCTAAAATTTCATTGATAAAATGAAGTGAAACATTTTATATTCTTCCTTGTGATATAATGACACAAGAACTCCAGTGCTACAACCTGTATCTGAAATCTGTTGCAATATCCATGGAGTTTCCATTAGATGAGGGATATAGTTTTTTTTTACCTTTTGTACCATCTCTCATTCTTTATTGACTTTAGTGAAGGTCTTCTGTTTTCTACCATTATAGTATGCAAAGTATGGATTCAGTTCTATGAGTTAATAGGCCTTCTACCTTATAAATTGAATTTTAGATAAATAAGGACAACTGACCCTCCACAAGAAATGCTCCTAGCTTTACACTATCAGTTGCCTCTTGATAACCGTATGCAACATACCTGAGGTGGACTTAATGCAGCTATGGTTAAGGAAGACAAATCTCAATGTAAATAATGTAGAAGATTCGTTCTTTGGGAAGAACATAACAGCACATCTGAAAATTAATATGCTTCACTTGTTTTATCTCAGACTAAACTATGTTGGCAAGCAATCATGTATTATGTGAGGTGTATCATCAGTAAACTGATCGTGAGACCCATTAAAATCTCCGTTGGTTTGGTAGATCAATTAGCTTCAGGAACTTCATAATTGCAGGGAAACCTTATGTTAACAATCAGCATCACTGTTTTATGGTAGAAGGGGGATTGGGGCAGTGACTTTTGAAGTGCAAATACTTTTTTGTCCCATATATTGTAAATTTTGCCTGGGTGCATCATTTTTGGACTTAAAATGTAGGATGAAAATAGTTGTCGATCGTGGTCAAAAGTTCAAAGCCTTTGCTAAGTAAAATGATGCATAATTTTACTTTGATTTTATTCACCTTTCTCATTAACATTTCAAGAATAGTTTGTTTTATTCTTAAAATTTCTACTACCCTTTTTGTATCATAGTGCTATTATCTTCAGCCTTGAATTGATGAGTTGATATGCAAACATGAAGCTGAGCACTCCTTCAGATGAATACTCAAATATGAAATTCTCAGCATCTGAAATGCCTATCACTTCAAAATTTCCACACCTGCGATGAATTCAAACCTAATTTGATGTCATCTTGCTGAATGCAGTATAAATGAAACCTATGAGCTCCTACCATAGTATGGGAAATTAGGTTAAGGGATTGGACAATTGAGATGCAGTGGCAGAAATTTAAGGGATTATTCAGAAAGCACAGAATAGATGCTTCCAATGAGAAAGAAAAATTTCAAGGAAAGAATACATTATCTGCCATTAACTTAAAAAAAAGATGGTATCAAAATAAAAGAAAAAAGCAGGTGCCAGGTCAGAAGATTGGACAACATGTAAAAGTCAGCAATGAATACTTTATCTGTGTGCTATTTTATTCTCCTTTATTGATTAAGTTAGCCAGGAATATAAAAACTGTAGGAGTTTCTACAGATATTTGTGAGAAAAGAATTTACAAAGTGAACATATGGTCCTTTAGAAAGTGAGTCTGAGGAATTAATAATAGAAACCAAGGAGAGTGCAGATATATTAAATGGGTATATTGCATGCATCCTCACTATAGATGATACATCCCAGAAATAGGTGTAAATCAGATACTGGGAAGATGGAACTCAAGACAATTAAAATCACCAAAGAAGTGTGCTGAGCAAATTGTCTCAGACTCTTGATGAACTTCATCCTTGGGTGTTCTTTTAAGAGATAATAAGAAAGTCGATGCATGGGTTTTAATTTTCCAAAACTCTGTATTTGGGGAAGGTTCCATTCAATTGGAAAATAGTAAATGTACTTCATTCAAAAAGGGAGGGAGACAGAAAGCAGGAAATTACTGTCCAGTTAGTTTAGCATCTGCCATAAGGAAAATGTTAGAAGCTATTATTAAAGAAATATAGTTGGGGACTCAGAAAAATTCAAGATAATCAGAAGTCAGTGTGGTTTCGGGAAAGGGAAATCATATTTGACCAAATTATTAGAATTCTTTAAAGAAGTAAGATGCTATGGATGAAGGGGAACTGTTGAATGTATTATACTTTCCACGAAGGATTTGATAAAGTGCTACATCAAATTTATTGCAGAAAATAAAACCTCATGTTGCAGAAGGTAGCATTTTGGTTTGAATAGAGAATTGCCAGACTAACAGGAAATAGTAAACATCAATGGTCTTTTTTGGAATGAAAGGATATAACAACTGGTGTGCCACAGGGATTGGTGCTGGAGCCTCAAATTCTTATAGCTTGTATAAAAGACTTGGACAAGGGGACTGATGGAATGTTTGCTAAATTTGATGATGTCACCATGTTAGGGGAAAAAAGCAGTTTATAAAGAAGAACATACAAAGGGATATTAATAGGTTTCCGTGAGTGTGGGGGGGAATCTGGCAAATAGAGTATAAGGTAGGAAAATATGAAGTATGTCCATTTTGGAGGGAAAAATGCAGCGTATTATTTAAATGGTGAGAGATTGCAGTTCTGAGAAGCAGAGGGATCTGCATGATCTGATGCTCAATTTGCAAAAGATTAATGGGTAGGTGCAGCAAGTACTTAGAAAAGCTAACTATTTATTTATTATCTATTTCTAGGGGAACTGAATACAAACATAGGGAGGTTAGGCTTAGTGGATTTAAGGGGCCAAGTGGCCAACTCCTATTCCTAATTTGTATGTTCGTATGCTTCAGTTGCATAAAACATTAGTGAGTCCCTATCTGGAGTACAGTATTGGTACTGTAATACTGATTTAAGAAATAATGTTACTACATTGGAAGCAGTTAAAAGAAGGTTTACTGGACTCCTACCTAGAATGAGTGGCCTAGAACATAGAACAGTATGGACCCTTGGCCACAATGTTGTGCTGACCTATATAAACCTACTCCATGATTAATCTAACATTTCCCTCTTACATAGCCCATAACCCTCCATTTTTCTTACATCCATGTGCCTATCTAAGAGTTTCTAAAATGTCCCCATTTTATCAGCTACCATCACCCCCAGCAGTGTGTTCTAGGCACCCACCACTCTGTGTAAAATAAATGACCTACCTCTGACATCTCCCCTAAATTTTCTCCACTCAAATGGATATCCTCTAGTATTGGCCATTGCGGCCCTGCGAAAAAGGTGCTGGTTGTCCACTCTATCTATGCCCCTCATGATCTTATACAGTTCTATCAAGTTGTCTCTCATCCTGCATTGCTCCAAAGAGAAAAGCCCTAGCCCATTCAACCTTTCCTCATAAGATGTTCTCTAATCCAGACAGCATCCTGGTAAATCTCCTCTGCACCCCCTCTAAAGCTTCCACATCCTTCCTATAATGAGATGACCAGAACTGAACACCATACCCTTAAGTATGGTCGAGCCAGAGTTTTATAGACCTGCAACATTACCTCATGGCTCTTGAACTCAATCCCTCGACTAATGAAGGCCTGCACACCATATGCCTTCTGAACCACCCTATCAACTTGCACAGCTTGTCTTGAGGAAAGATTGGACAGGTTAGGCTTGTTATCATCTTGAATTTAGAGGAATGGGAATCATGATTGAAACATATGAAATCCTGGAGATCTTCACAATGGATGTGGAAAGAATATTCCCTTTTGTGGAACAATCTAGAACTAGGGGTCACTGTTTTAAAAATAAGGGGTTGACCATTTAAGATGGGTGAAGAGATGAAGTTTTTTTTTCCCAAAGGGTCATAAGTTTTTGAAACTCTCTTCCTTAGAAGTGGTGAAAGAGGTTAATGAATATTCTTAAGGCAGATATTGATGGATTCTAAATAAGCAAGGTGGCAAAACATGCTGTGGATAGACGGAAATGCAGAGCTGAGATTATAATCAGATTGCCCATAATCTTATTAAATGATGGAGATGGCTTGAAAAGCCGACTGACATAGGCCACCTTTTGATTTGTTGGTGTATATGTATGTTCATCTGGAAATATGATAGATTTTCTGTTGCTTACCAAAATTGCCATAGCATTTTGTTCTTTACTATTTTAGCTGGGAGATGGTTAAAGTGAGGAGATCTGTTATTGAATTGTAACACAAACTTAAATTTCATGGTTTTTTTTTTACAGGTGATGAAATTTGGATACCAGGACAAATTTTGATGGCCTCTCCTTGGTCGTTGATAAACTGGAGCCAAAGTAACTTTGTCACAGTATTCTTAAATGGTTAGATTTCTTCTGTTGCTATTGCAATTATTCCCACCCAGATTCTTTAATGTTTTATCCTTAAAATCAGGATTGATTTATAGAAGTTACAACACAGAAGGAAGCTATTCAGTTAATTGTGCATTCAGTATGAGCAAGCTACTCTCGATTTCACTTTGAACTAAATCATAGCTTCATCATTAAAGTTATTAAATAATTCCTACTGATTTCTTTAACAAGGTATTTTAGATTTAGTGTTGGTAGGATTTGATCAAATATCTCAGTTGAAAGAATCCATAAATGCTTAGTTATATTGCATATTTTTGATTATTACAAGACATTTTTACAGCATATATTGAAAGTAGAAGCTGTGTTTCTGAATCTTCCAAACACCAAGAGTTATTGAATCTTTTGTTCATTGTCCATCCTACTCTAACAATGTCCTTTGATGTATAGAGGAAGATCTGTTTCATAGGAAGTCAGTAAAATATTTAGGTGTTATACTGAATTAGCATAATTTACTTGGGTCTTTATCGATTATAGAGTAATTGCACAATCTGTGAAGTTGTAATCATTTAAGAAAACAGACTTTGCTAGTATTAGTTAATGTAATTTGTATCTTTTTAATAGGTACAATTACATTTGGAATGTTCTGATTGGGTAACTAATATCCAATAAAGACTTTCATCAAGATGAGAGTTTTATAAGTGTGGGACACCAAGGGAATCTTTAATCACCAGCTACACTAAATATGAAAGCATGGGTGCATTCCTAGTGTTTTTTCTGTCCATTTGAGTTTATGGTAGAAAATTTTGCAAAGAACATCCAGAGTTTCTGTATAACTGGTGAATGAAAGCCCATATAGTATTTATCATTGGTAAAATCTTCACTGATGTTTTTGATCTGGTATCAATGTTGTCATTCTTTTCGTCCTTGTGTTAATACACTTTCTCTTACATGCTATACTGACAATTGTTGAACCTTCCATGGTGCAATACTGGCTAATGCGTATATATTTTTTTAAAGTATTTACATTTTATACTAGTAACACTTCATTTTTAACAGTTTTACAGGAGGGGTTCCTTGACAGCATAGCTTATGAATCTCTCATTCCTGTCTGTATACTTCAGAACTACCTCCGGCTGGTATGATAAGAGAATATTAATATTAAAACAAAACACTTGTTTAGTTTTTAATATGCAGAATGATATTATTGTGCTTTTTATGAATGTTAAATATATTTTATTTGAAGAGCATCTATTTTGATTGCTAAGCTTGTACATCAAAAAATCATCTGAGAACTTTTTAAAATATTGGATAAAGACTTTTATGTATAGCCACTTTAAATGTAAAATAGAGAACCGTGAGACACTTCTCAGAAGAAGTGGTATTTTCTGAATGTAATTAGAAACTTGCATTTGTAATATCTAATACAGAGTATTCTGTTCACAAAGTGTCCCAAATCATCCAATGATCAGTAGGGGAAATTTATTGCAAACAAATTCAGTCATCTGATGACTTGTTTTCAGTAGTAAATAAGCTTCTAGTCATTTGATGCAAGTTTGTCCTTTCCAGTCAATATTGGGTAAAATGGAAAAGGTCTGCTGTGGACTTTGTTTGCTAACCAAAGAAAGTGTTACTTCATGTCTCAATTTTTGGAGAAGAGGTGAATGTTGAAGTTGTTAAGAGTGAAATAAAGAATGTTATTATGGTTAAAAGGAAATTTTTAGAATTGTTAGTGGGGCTAAAGGAAGGCAAAATGTGTATTCTGAGGTATTAACGGAGATGAGGGAGGAAAGGAAAATGGTTCTAAAAATTCTACCACATCACTAATGTGCCGGAGACCTGGAGGGCAGCTGATGCAGAAAATGACTCTTAACCAATGAATTTGCTTTATATAAATTCATTGTACTATCTA
>JARFYF010000029.1:27151990-27164965 GCA_030265395.1 Rhina ancylostomus | reverse complement strand
TTTGATTTTAAGTAGATTTTTGGGTCTGAGATTGTTGCTATTTTAACTTCTACAATAAATTGGCATTCACTTGCAACTTTAGATATGTGAATGTTATGAATCTATTTGGATTCTAATCAAATAATGTATATGTATTGTGAGACACACTTGGAAGATTCATAAAAATAAAGTCAATGTTTTTCATTTCGGAGAAATGTTCACTGCATGTAAACATTCTGAACTAAAATTATCTAATGTAAGTGCAAAAGAGTGTCCTATGATCTTTACAACATATAGAAGGGTATATAAAATTGTTAACTAGAAACTACTGGAGAGTTAGAGTTGTTTGTATATAAAACAATTTTCCATATAAATCAAATCATAATTCCAGACCAAAATTTGCCCAAAATATTTTTGATATTTTGGTGGAAAGAGAGGCAATCTTTTGCAAATCAACAACAAATTGCATACCTGCACCAGCTGATTTCCTCTAATACATTTTTTAAAGAAAAAAGAGTACCTAACTTGAAAGCTATAACCCTAGCCCTGAAACTTGAGTGCTTTCCACATTACAAAGTTGTCCCACCAGGCAAAAAAAACTCCGGCCATGGACAAGAATTATGTTTTATAGTCTTAACATCATAACAAACCACTAGTATTATTAATAGGGTGTCTTTTTGTTTGCTCTTCAATTGTGGCCAAATTGGCATGGCTGCATTTATTGTCCCGTCTTAATTCTCTAAAGTATCAGAGGGCCTTTTGAACTGTTGTAATCCTTGTAAGGATGGTTAATTCATCATAGTTTTATGATATTGGCCCAATGGCAATAAAAGAAAAGTGATGTCAGTCTATGTGAGGATGACATCTGACTTGGAAATAATGGTATTCTAATAATATTGTTCTTATCCTCTCATTGTACATTTTGCTGTACCTTGAAAGTTCATTCTTCTTGAATTTGAAGGTGGATGGCCAACTTGTGGAATAATGTGATTGCTCCCAGAGCAGAAGAAGCTATACTTTCCAGAGCCACGATTAAAAGGTCTCGACAAGGGCATCCTGTAAATAAGAGCCTCAATCAGGGGCAACAGGCAGTAGTCAAGGCTGCACTGAGCATTTTGCTTAATAAAGCTGTACTACACGGCTGCTCTCTTTCTAAACAAGGTAAAAAAAAATAAGTTGAACGTAGTCTGATTATTTAATAGATTTACCTCTTTAACATAATCTGTGTATGGTATATAAATTATATAAATCAGATTGACATAGATCATTTGGTAACAGTCTGGGTTTTGACTTGGAAGGTTGAGAATTTAAAGCTCTTCGTAGATGCTTTGAATTTAGAAATATAGACTGATAACCTATTAATAAATAATAATCTAGTAACATAGGTGCACTGCACAATGAATCTCCCTTTTTGATAAGTAACAGGGCAGTTAGTGCTGCTTCCTTTGGAATCCGGAAGACTAGTTCAATTCTAAACTTGGATGCTGTCTTTTCTCTCTTTGAGTGTGTTTCTGCATAGTGTAATAGTTTCCTAATCTCCCAAAGATGGACTATGAGTTAATTGGCTAGTTAGTGTAGACCAGTGGCTAAATAATCAAGGGGATGGGTTTTTGAGAGAGAGTAAGTTGCAGGGGTATAGGGCAAGTAAGAAGGGAGAAATAACACAGATGGGATTGCTCTACTGGAAGTCAGCTTAGACCTGGTGGGCCAAATAGCTGCCTTGTTTCTCACTATAAGTAACCTGTTTAGTTGGACACTCTTAAATGGATATAAATGTCCAACAGCACTATTTCAATGAGGAGTTATTCCAGGAAACCTGGCCAATATATATCCATCATTCAACAATTTAAAAAAATTGGATTTACTGATCATTTTAATTTCAGGTCAGCACACATCTGGTACTCTCCTGCCACAAATACTTGTCTGTCCACCCAGTTTTTTTTCTCCCTTTGTTCATCCCTCTCATTCCCTCCCGTGACATGGTTCCATCTGCTCATCATTCCCTCCCGTGACATGGTTCCATCTGCTCATCATTCCCTCCCTATCTGGCTCCTGATCTGTTTAGATCAAATATTTGTGGATTGTGCCAACAGAATCATCATAGAATTTTTAAAAAATGAAACACTCATACGTCTAATCTTTTCTCAGCATTTTGCTATGACTGAAGTCTAGCCTACCCGGTCTAGATCTTTACAATGAGATATAAAGCAATGCCAGATAATGTATTGTAGCTATATTGTCTGCACATGCATTGGATTAAATACAAAACATTGTTCCATCCATGTGCCTATTCTCTCAGTGGACATCTTTATGTACAGTCAAATCCATATTCTTTGCAATAAATTACATTTATAGTCACTAAATCTCATTTTATTATGACCACTTTAACACTTCATGTCCTTTTGTTTAAAAAAAAGTATTAATACACTAGTATGATCTTCATGTCTCGTAAGTGGTAATGAGTGCAAAATTTCTCAGCTGCTGTCAGAGTCGCACAGCACAGAAGTGGACCCTTCAGCCCACTGTGCCCATGCCAACCTTTTTGTCCATTTGCACTAATCCCATTTGCCCACATTAGGTCTGTATCCTTCTGTGTCTTGACTATTTGAGTGTCTGTCTCAATGCCTCTAAAATATAGTATTTGTATTTGATTCCACTGCCACCTGGCAGCAAGTTCCAGATACCAACCACTCTCAGTGTAAAAGAAAAACCCTCAAATATCCTTTTAAAATTCCTACCTCTCATCTTAAACCTACGCCCTCTTGTTTTTGATACCCCTACCCTGGAAAAATGATTTTGACTGTCTATCCCTTTATATACTTCTATTGTATATACTGTACCTCTCAGCCACCTTCGCTCCAGGAATGACGAACACTACCTATATCCTCTGCACTCTCTTCAGCACAAACACATCCTTCCTATAACGTGGCAACCAGAACTGCATTAAATACTCCAAATACATTCTAACCAGGGCTTTGTAAAGTTGCAACATTACGTCCTAAATCTTGTATTCTATACTCTGACCTATGAAGGCATTACGCCTTCTTCATCACTCTATCAATTTGTTTTGCCACTTCTATGAAGCTATGGGCTTGGACCCCTAGGTTTCTCTGTTTGTCATACTGTCTAGTCATTATATTGGACAAAAATCAAGAACAGACCAGTTCCCTTTCACAGCTAGGATATTGCACATGCTTCTAGGAACAACTAAAGGGAGAGAAAAAAGGTAATGCATTAATTAATATAACCTGAATTAAATAATTAAAGATCAAATCAGAATTTTGTTTTACATTGACATGGCATTCCAGTAACATATTTACATGGGGATATCTGATGAAAGCATATTTATTCATTGAAAACCTCTAATTTCAGAGCTTGAAGAATGTGCACCAGAATTTCAAGGGTGGAGTTTTCCTTTAACCATGATATCCAATTACAAGACCAGCAAAAAGAAAATTGACAATGATGCTTGGCGGAAAGTGAGCACTACTCCTCACAAAAAGTCTGCCCATTCAATGTCACAGTCATGGAGCAAGCTCAAAGGGAAAAGGGAGGGTAAGGTTCATTGCAGTACTATACGGTTCACTGTCGGGACTTGAGCACTGCTCAAATTCTCCTTTATCTGTGATGTTGAATATCACTGCACATCTGGCAAAGCAAAGAACATTGCTTTTAAAATAAAATGAAAAGAAATTGTGAACTACAGACATCCTTGTTGAATTTATAACAAGTATCATCCATTATGTACTCTTAAGAGAGTATATCCTAGATGTGAATTTCAAGGATAAAGCTGGAAATCTTAATGGCCAATTGATTGTCTGCAATTTGTACCTCAGGTAGTCTTGGAATTGGAGAATGGTTGTAACATAGAAGGAGGCAGTTCAGCCCATCAATCCATTTCAGGTCTATGTGAAAGCAGTTGAGTTAGTCCCATTCACTTGCCTCTCCTCAAAGAATCACAGACTTCCACTTGTGCAAGTCTGAGGTACACAGGTCGTCAAACTCTGGTATGTCTGACTGTCTGTTCCATCTTTGGACTCTCCAATTAGAGCCAAGCAGAGATTCACTGAACCAAGGGTCCATATTCTCTTCACATCTAGCCCTCGCTGAAGGAAGCACCTTCATTTGAATCGGGTTAACTATCCTGTAGAGAAAAGTAAAATTATATTTTTATTTTACTTGTTAGTGTTTCAATGTATTTACACTTTTTGATAGTTTTTTTTAATGAATTTAGACCTCTTTGAATAGTTTTAAGAGTCGCCATTAGGGGCATTTGAAAACTGCTGAAATGCATTTACAGCCAGTAAGCTGCCAAAGGCGTTATAGTAGTGGGCCTTTAGGATACCCTGTCCCAGGCCACTCGCCTCTCAGAGTCCACTCCCCCTTGCCTGCCAGCTCTCCACATCTGGAAAATGTGGTAGTGGGTGGGCATCGTAAGAAATGAGGCCAGGCATCAAGCCAGGTTTGGGTCAATCCCACCCAATGACCACTTGGCTGAATGGTGATCTGCAACAAATATGCAAACTGTATAATAATCTCTCTTCTCTGAGCAGGCATTCAGCTTGCGTCGGAATTGCCAAAGAACTTCAACAAGTTGAATGTGGCAACAAAACTGCGGTAAGTTTATGCCGGAAGTGGCACAAATTCTTCGCTGATATCTTAACAAAGAAGATAAATCACATGTAATTTAGTTGCTTCCTACTATTGGATTTAAGATTAACAGTTTGAGTTAATTTTTGTGAATATTTAAAACTAAATATTCATGTCATCAGTAGTTATCTGAAATAAGGAATACACATTCATTGCAGCAAATTAAATTCCAAATTGATAGAACAAACAATGCCAACTGTGCTGGATTTGTTCAAAAAATGATATGAATGTGCAAGATGTTTGATGAATAGCAGATTCTGCCATGCTCTTCTTTCTTAAAAATTACAGATAATTTGTTCATGGCATTTGATTGTCACAGGTAAAACCTTGTCTTTGAAGTTTTGCTGCAGTCATCACGCTAGTGGGTTAAATAATGTGCTGAATAATTACAGTTATTATGTGTAGGGTCAAAGTTTGAGCTGTGGTTGGTGTAAATGCTGTTTGATGGAGCTTGACTGGGTGTCCTCTAGGTAAAAGACTTTGTTGTTGGAGTAATATATGGGATCTCAATGTTCCCATGGCCAGCACAGTTGGCTTTTGTTTGTTGAGGCTTTGTATTGGTTATTGCCCAAGTATATTGACAGTTTAATTTATTTTTGAGAAAATGGGGAAATTGTATATGACAAATAGTTTTTTCAATGACTTTTGTTTGATGGGGATCCCAGAAGCAATCCACAAAACTACCAAAGTGATCCTTTGTTACCTTGTGCATCTGAAAGGTATGAAAATATTTTCAATCTGAGTGAATGAGAAGTGGCAATATCTCACCCCAGCACTAAATTTGAATGACCCCAACTTTCATGGCTGCAACAATTTTGTTTCTCCGGATGGTTTGTTGGCTTTGACAGTACCAATACATGTTCCCAATATCTATTAATTTATGTGAGGGAATTCAATGTGATAAATCCAGATTTTCAGATAACATAAAGCTGGGTGGGAGTGTGAGCTGTGAGGAGGATGCAGAGGGGCTCCAGTAAGGTTTGGACGGGTTGAGTGAAGTGAGCAAGTGCATGAAAGATACAGTGCAATATGGATAAATGTGAAGTTATCCACTTTGGTGGCAAAAACAGAAAAAAAGATTAAATGAACAATGAGAGATTAAGGAAGGGGAAAATATAGCAACAACTGGGTATCCTTGTGCACTAATCAACAAAGAAGAGCATTCAGCTGCAGCAGCCAATTAAGAAGACAAATGATGCATTGCCTTTCATAATGAGAGGAGTTAAGTACAGGTGCAGGGATGTCTTTCTGTATATGGCCTTGGTGTGGCCACAGTTTTGTCTCATTTGAAGATAGATGTTCTTGCTTTGGAGGAAGTGTCGCAAAGGTTCACTAGAATGATACCTCAGGTAGGATGACTGACGTATGAAGAGAAATTGGTACAATTTGTGCTTATATTCACTAGAATTTAGAAGAATGAGAATTAACCTCATTGAAATTGACAAAATCCTGACTAGATGCAACAAAGGTGAACTTGATAACAGAATCGGGTTAATACCCTTAGGATACAGGATGGTCTGTTAAGGACTGAGATAAGATTTTTCTTTACTTGGAGAGTGGTGAACCTGGGAAATTCTGTAGCACAGAAGGCAGCTGAGGCCAAATCATTAAACATATTTAAGGCAGAGGTAGAGTTTTAATGACAAAAGACATGTAGAGAATGCAGGCACAGACTATTGAATTTGGATACTCATCCATGATCATTGAAAGGCAGAGCAGGCTCAAAGATTGCTGATTGGCCTACTCCTGCCCCTGCTCCTGATTTCTATATTTTTATTTTTATCAAAACAAATAGCATCCAAGATCTCTCAATACATATTCCTCACAAAGAAAAACAAACTAACGGGAAGGTTGATTTTGAACCAACTCCAAGGGGCTTGAAACAATGATCTATATGAAATTTGTATGTGATTAGTTTCAATTTTCACTGGCAAATGAATAGATTATACGTAGCAGCCCAAAGTTGATTTGGCCAAATGGAATTGATGGTATTGGAAGGATTAGGGCAAGATCTAATACTAAAGATTCGTTTTAGACAGTTCATGATAACTGTGGCTTTTTAGATTAGAATCCTAGGAACAGCAAGGGGGGAGGTCATTCAGCCCATTCTACTAGTGATGTCCTTTTGAATCTAATGTTAGCATTTTTGTGCATGATAATGCAAATTCTTCATCTTCAAGGATCTGTCCAACTCCCTACTGAAATTATTTCTGAGGAATTAACTTTCACTACCTTTTCGGGTAGAACATTCCAGATCCCAACAGCTCTCCAGGTGAAGGAATTTCTAGCGGTTAGCATAACGCTATTACAGTGCCAGTGACCCGGGTTCAATTCCGGCCACTGTCTGTAAGGAGTTTGTACATTCTCCCCGTGTCTGAGTGCTATGTTGGCACCGGAAGCGTGGCAACACTTGTGGACTGCCCCCAGAACACTCTATGCAAAAAATGCATTTCACTGTTTGTTTTGATATACATGTGACTAATAAAGATATCTGATAAAGATATCTTATAATTCTCTTGCCATTGATTTTTGAATCTAATAGCATCACACTAAAAGGAATATTTTTTCTCATTCAAAGGACGAAAAAACTAATAAAGAGGTGGAGATGCTCAGTGAGAAAACTTCTGAATTTAAGTGTGGAATTGCTTCAATAATCTTCAGATATTGGATTGATTAAAATCATGGATGTGCAAGAGATCAGAATTAGTTGTTATATCTTGAAGGATCATGGGGTTAGAAGAGGTTACAGATTCCAGGGGTGACGACCTCGAGGAATTTGAAACAGGATGAGAATTTTAAAATGAAGGCATTACTGGAGCAGGAGACGATGTTGGTCAGTAGGCACTTAAGGGAAGCAGCACGTGAGGACATGAACAGTAAAGTTTTAGATGATCTGATGTCTACGGAGTTTCAGATGAGCTTTTTTTCTTTCCAGAATTGGTAGAATGATGAAATAATCATGCTTGTTTTGGTGGGGATGGTTCTATTCATATGAATCCTTCTGAGAATATGGCGGAGGCAGTACTCAGTTTATTTAGATATCTGCTATTAAATCCCTGAACAGGGAAGGGGTTAGCAACCTACCTTTCTTCTTCCTTTTGCAATGCAACTTTTAAATAATGTGAATTGGATCAACCAAATCTGTTTTTTCATATCCCATAGCCTTTCATCATTCAATCCTTCTTTGCTGCATTTTAAGTAGGTCATGACCTTTACTGGCATTGGGTTTCATCTGTGACTTTATTGCCTTTCCATGTATTTCCTTGCGGCTTTTTGTTTTCTCCCCTCCTCCAACTTAATTATTCTTAATTATTAGGTCTCGTATTTTAGCTTCTTTTGCCTATTTGAATGCCAGTCACTAATTCTGCACCCTAATCATTGAGATAACAATGAACAGGAGAGATCCTAGAATATTTTTGGATAATTCTGCCCTACTCAAAACTCAGAAACTGCTCTTATAATGAAATCAAAAAATGCTAGACATGCTCATCAGGTTAGGCAGCATCTATGGAGAGAAAAAGCGATAGTGTTGAGATCTTCTATTAGCACTCAATCAAATTCAGGAGCAGCAAGAATAAAGCAACTCCTGAGGTATGAAAATAGAGAGAAGAAAAAATAAAAAGGAAGTTCTTTAATGTTTTTAAGGCAGAAAGGAAAAGATGTTCAAAAGGGAGATAGATCAAGGCAAAAGAAGATGGTCAGAAAAAAGGAAAGAAACAAATGATGTTTAGATAGAATGCTTATTTTGTTTCCTCCCTACCAGTTTATAATCTAGTTTGCTGCTCTTTGTCAATATTCAATCTTCTCCAACAGTCTTCTTGTGTGGTATCTTCTCAAAGTGTTTGAGAAGGCCATTCTTCACTATGTCCACTAATTTCTCTTATCCATCACATTTGACAACTCAAGGAATACTTAAGCTATATATTGAAGATTTAAAAGTTACAGGATATGCTATTGTAAATTAAGAAGTCGTAAAGGTTTTCCAGAGGCCTTTCTGAAAAGTAGAATTTACATGTGTATGATTAATCAAAAGGCTAGTACATAGATACAGCAAGCAGTTAGGAAAGTTACAAAGTTTTCATTTATTGTGAGGGGAATTGAATAGAAAAGTAGGATGGTTATGTCTCAGTTACAAAGGGCATTCAGCTACTGTAGGGTAGTGGTCTCCTTGTTTAGGGAGGAATGTAAATACTTTGGAAACAGAGCAGTGCAGTTTTGCTAGACAGATACTTGGAATGGGCAGATTGGTTTATGAGAAAAGATTGGACAGGCTAGATTTGTATTCCCTGGTGTTTGGAAGAGTCAGGGGCAATTTGACTGAAACACAAGATCCTGAGGGATCTTGACCAGCTGGATGTGAACTCTATATTTTGTTCTTGTGGGAGAATCTAGAAGTAAGGATCACTGTTTAAAAATAAAGGGTTGTCCATTTCAGACAGAAATAATTTAATCTTTTTCTCTCTGAGGATCCTGAGTCATTGGAAGACTTTACCTCAAAGGTTAGTAGAAGCAGTTTTTGAACATTTTTAAGGCAGAAATGGATAGATAAGGGGGTGAAAAGTTGCCCAAATTGTACATGAACGTGCAATCAGAATAACTGTGGTCTTATTGAATGATAAAGCAGGCTCTAGGGGTCATGTGGACTACTTTTGCTCCTAATTTTTACATTCATATTTAACTTGTATTTAAGTTTGACATTACAGAACCTAAGATCTGAAATCCTTAAATGTTCGCATTACCATATATCTTCAAGATAGTAAATTTGTTAAGATCAACTGAGACATCTTACAAAATAGGTGCATTTTTTAAAAATTATGTGTGTTTTTACCATTCTAACCCTAACCTTAACCCTTCAAGTTCCCTGGAGGGTAATCCACTGAAGACTTCAGATCTAGAGCAAGGATTATCTCTGTACACTGATGAAGATGAAGACCTCATCAATGAACTCCAGAGTATGTGCTTAAGCAAATATGAATCTGATATAAGCAAGGTAATAACATTGTTCAGAAAGTCTGCATGGCTCAGTTCATTACCTTACGTAGTTCCCACAGATAAATGGCATAATTCAGACTAGTCAGCTCAGTTTATAGTGCTCTTAAATCTGTGTGATCGACTGTTTTTAAATCCCACAAAAGATGTTTAAAGCTTACTGCATCCAGTGTAGCATTGAATGAATGCCAAATTGTTGATGGTGCCATCTTTGGGGCCTTGAGTGCCATTTTGGAAAGGTGCCTTGGGTGGGAGGGGTAACGGGCTGGACGAGAGAGATGCTGTGGGCGGTTTATGCCAGAACCTTTGAAGGTGGTGGGACAATTTGAGAACAGGAACAAGGAAAATGCTAACCTTTTTAACATATGCTACTTATGCTTCAAGGGAAGTATGTTTTCAATTCTGGGCACCATGTTTCAGGCAGGAGATCAAAGTTTTAGTGTTAAGAAGAATTTACTAGAGTACTAGAAGAAATGATGTACCTTTGGTGGAGAAACTGGTGTTAGAACACTACGGCACAGGACAGGCCCTTCGGCCCACCATGTTGTGCCGACATTTTATCCTGCTCTAAGATCTATCTAACCCTTCCCTCCCACATAACCCCTATTTTTCTATCATTCATGTGTCTATCTAAGAGTGTCTTAAATGTTCCTAATGTATCTGCCCCCCCAACCTCTACCGGCACTGCGTTCCATGCACGCACCACTCTCTGTATAAAAAAAAACATACCCCTGACATCCCCCTTATACCTTCCTCCAATCACCTTAAAATTATGTCCCCTCATGTTAGCCATTGTCACCCTGGGAAAAAGTCTCTGACTGTCCACTCGATCTATGCCTCTGATCGTTTATACACCTGTAGTGTTGTACTTGGGTAGAGAATATTAAAGGTAGATTTGATTGTACTATTCAAAATTATAGTTGCTTTTGATAATAGGAATACAATTTTTACTGGCAGAGGAAAAGTTACTAGTGAACTCGGATTTAAAATATTTGTCAAAAGAATCAAGAGAGACACGAAGAAAAGGTTTTACATAGCAAATAGTTATGATCTGGAATGCCTTTTCTAAAAGGTCAGACATTGATTATGTGGAAAACTGATCAATAAATTTCTAGATATTAAGGGAATTGAGGGATATGAGGAAAGAGCAGGATAATGGAGTACTGGTAGAAGATTAGTCATAATCTAGTTGAATGGTGGGACAAACTTGAAGGTCCAAATGACCTGCTATTTCAGCCCAGGACAAAAGAACAAAAGAAATAATCTCCTTCAGGGCTCCATCACTATTTCTATTCAATGATCGGGGAATTGTCCAGGTATCATCACCAGCATTCTTTCTTTTACCCCAACAGCATCAAAAAACAGTGCCTGGTCATTCACCTCAATTACCATTTGCAGATTCTTGCTGCGGTGAAGTTGGTGTTTCCTTTAATCTCATAATAGTGGTCATGCCAATACTTAGCAACATAAGTGCATCTTTCTTATTTGTTGATTCTTTTTATTTCTACAGTGAAGCTACCTAAAATAATTTTGACGTTGTTGCCTTCATAATTATAGCAGGCATTCTCTTTAATTATTGACTGATTAGTCTAAATAGAGCCATCAATTTATAATGTTCCAATTTCTGTTTGACACACAACAAGAAGGAAGATATTACAGAGTAGTACAATACAGAAACTTGCATTTTAACCCAACTCGTCCATGCTGATGGAGATGCCCAGCTACACAAATCCCATTTCCCTGCATTTAGTTCATATCTCTCTATTCCTTTCCTATCCCAAATACCTGCCCAATGCTTTTTAAATGCTGATATTGTATCTGCCTCTGCCGCTTCCTTTGGCAGCTTGTTCCATGTACCCACCGTCCTCTCTGTGGAAAAACCTGCCTCTCAGACCTCCTCTAAATATTTCCCTTCTCACCTTAAACCTATGTCCTCTAGTTTTGAACTCCCATGCCCTGGGAAAAACTCTGACTGTCCTATGTATGCCTCATAATTTTATAAACCTTTATAAGGTCACGCCTCAATCTCCAGTGCTCCAGTGAGAACCATCCCAGCTATTCCAGTCTCTCCTTGTAACTGAAGCCCACCATTTAAAGCAACGTCTTGGTGAATCTCTCCTGCACTATAAACTGAGCTAGGACATCCTTTCACACAGTGTTGATCTGAACTGTACACAAGTGTGGCCTAACCAGTGTTTTGTACAGCTGCAACATGATGTCCCACTGTTATACACCTTAGTTTTTAATGCATGTCAAAAGATGAGCATTGTAAACGTGACACATGGCTAATAAAGAATACTTTGACAAAGCTGCAGGTTTAAGAAATAGGTCAGTGTCATCGTCATAACTTCTTAAAAAGGAGTATAATTAACTTTTTAAATGTGATAAAATCCCTGTAACAATTTACTTTTAAATTATTTAGAAAATACTTTAAATCCACTGAACTTGGCATATTTATATTAAAAAAAGTTGAATTTATATGTTAAAGTAAAACACTACTAAAATTATTTTTGTTTTTAAAATGGCAGTGGTCTTTTTTACAGATTGACATGTCAAAGGATCTTTTCTTTATGATTCCTGGTTCTCAGAGTGATCAATCATCCATAAGGATGCTAAAAGATCATGCTGCTCAGTTACCAGCAACAAAGGTAATATCAACTGATAACCTGGAAGTTCTTCAATTTGCATAATTATAAGGAGATATTTGAAGCATATCATCTAGTTTTGGGGAATTCAGGACAAGGGAATTACATGACATGTTCAGCTTGTCACTGAATCTTTTCAGACTGAGTGCAATATGGGCATTGAGCTTTAATAATGTTGCTCAATGATTTATTATGAAACTCTGATTCATTATATACAATAACTTCTACAGTGTGCATTCTCTAGCACTCCAGCGCTCACAGAATTATCAAGAGTAACTTCTTAAACTTGAATGGTCCATCTGAAAATGACTTTCAGTGGGAGTGAGTTGTTTTCCAGGGGGCAAGTACAAACTAAATGGCAAGTCAGTGCTTTGCCACTTCCTACTTGTGAATAAGTGATGCAAGTGAAAACAGAACTCTGACCTGGTAATGTAAGGAAATTACTATTATCCTGTACAATGCATAAAATGTCCATAGTTATGAAGCTACTTAATTCAATGTTGATTCAATGGACCACCTGGCTATTTGTGCACCCTTATTCCCTGCAGTAAATCCATTCGGTCTCAGAGACTATCAGTGTGAGTTCAAGCTGCCTACAAATGTGGACCTCCTGGGGATACAAAGAATCATGGGGTTCCCACTGTGCAGACTGAGTCATAACAGTCCCAGCTTCACTTCGGAAACTGTTACTTACCTTGCATTACAAGTGATT
>JARFYF010000029.1:27107742-27117894 GCA_030265395.1 Rhina ancylostomus | reverse complement strand
TATCCTCAGACACAAATTGTTGCTAAATATTTTCCTAATGTCTCTGTCCCTGTCCAATTGCTAACATTGCTGTTTGGATTTTTCAGGCATTCCCTACAGTTTAAACACTTGTTTTGCAAAAGAATGTCAATGTTTTTTTCTCATTATTCAAATTGTAATTCTTCATGAAATCAGTGAAGGTAACCACTTTATTCAAAAAGGGAGGGAAGCAGGAAGTAGAAGCCTGGAGACCAGTTAATTAAACATCTAAAGAGGTAAGATTTTTGAAGCTGTTCTAATGTCACTATTGCAGGGCACTTAGTGAAAATCAAGTTTGTCAGGCAGAGTCCACATGGTTTTGTAAAAAGGAAATTGCATTTGAACAATTTATTGCGCTTCTTTAAAGAAGTAACATGTACTGTGAATGAAGGGGAACTGGTAGATATACTAAGAACTCCAGAAGGTATTTAATAAGGTGCTGCATCAAAGATTATCACAGAAAATACAATCACAAGGTGTAGGAGGTAACAGATTGGCAGTGGACAGAAGATTGGCTGGCTAATGGGAAGCAGAGAGTGAGCATAAATAGGCCTTTGTCTGATTGACAAGATGTAATGAGTACTGTGCCACAGGGATTATGCTGGGGCCTCAACTTCTTACTGTTTCCATAAATGATCAAAAGTAGAATTGCTAAATTTTCTAATGCCACAGAGATAGGGAGGAAAGTGTGTTCTGAAGGGGCATAATGAGGCTGCAAAGGGATATAGATAAATTTTTATGAGGAGGCAAAAATCTAGCAAATGGATTATAAAACATAAAATTGTGATGTTGTCCATTATGGCAGGAAAATCAATAAACAAGGAATATTATCTAAATGATGAGAAACTGCAGAGCTCGAGGTGCAGAGCAATCTGGGTGTTCTAGTGCATGATTAACAGAAGTCTAGAATAGATTTACAGGGAGTAACCTGGAAAGCAGCAGAACATTATCATTTATTGCCGGGGAACTAAATATAAAAGCAGGAAGATTACCCTTCAATTATATAGGGAAACTGGTGAGATCACATCTGAAGTACCATCTGCAGAATTGGTCAAATTATTTAAGGAAGAATGTTAATGTATTGCAAGTTCTTAAAGGGATGATTAAACTTACATCTGGAATGGGTGGGCTTTTTTCTAATGAGGAAGCAGACTGGTTTGTGTCAATCGGACCTTAGAAGAGTGAAAAATGATTTGATTGAAACATATAAGGCCCTAAAGCATCTTGACTGGATGGATGTGAAGAAGATATTTCCTCTTCTTTGAAAATAAGGGGTCATCCATTTAAGACAGATCAGGTAATATTTTTCTCTCTCAGAAGGTTGTGAGAATTTGGAACTCTCTTCCTCAAAGGGTAGTCAAATCTAAATCTTTCAATATTTTTATCGCACAGGTAGATAGATTCTTGATAAGCAAGGGGTGAAATGTTATGGGGTAGGCAGGAAGGTCGAGCTGAAGTTACAATCAGATCTGACATGATCTGATTGAATTTGCCAGACATCTTCAGCTAACAGATGAAGTGGACAACCACTATGGGAAATCAGATGTTGAGGGGCTAAGTGGTTTGTTCCTGCTCCCAATTCATGTGCATGTTTGCTGCCAGTAAAAGAGCGAATCCAATACAATAAAGAGGACTTTTTTTCTTCTATATTATTGTGTATTTTTAACATTTTTGCTCACATATTATGGTAAATGTTAAATTGTAATTTTCATTGTTGGAATAATTCAACATACCTTCAGATCTTCTTCATTTATTTCTTCACTAATTTCAAAAGGTGCATCTTCAGATAGACGTCTTGAGTAAATATCAATATCTGAAGAAGCAAAGTTGGTTTGAGAAGCCATGGAGAGCTTGCGTACAGTGCTGCGCCGCATGTGAGTCTTATTCTGAGCCGCTGAAGAGTTAGTCATGAGTGCCAGAACAGACTGGCGTCTATGAGCCTGAAATGACATCTCACTTTTGAATAAGTTACTGCGGGGCTGTGCAGGCTCCCCCAGTTCATTCTCTGGAACGAGAGAAAAATGCCTTTCGCCTGGCTCATTGTTGCCGTATTATATACCATTTGTCTGTGGGTATGACATAGCTTTTTGTATGAGGGAAAAATTCTTGTTTGAAGTTATTGGATTGAGTTTAAGTGAGGATTTTCTTTTCTCAATAAATTCTGTTGGTGGCTGCTTAAATGAGGCTTTCCGGGTTTCACTGAAGCCACCCAATCCAGCTCCATCTCCTGAAGACACAGAGCAGCGGCGAAGGGTTTCGGTGAGAATCGAATTTCTTCTTTCAGCACTAAAACTATCGAAGCCTTCTGAACCCAGCAGCTGTGAACTGAAGTCAGGCTTTTCACCTTGAAGTTCAGAGAAGGTCCCATAGAAATAGCAGTGGCCCTCATGCAGCAGCAGAATTTTATCTGCCTTCTTCAAGTGCTCCAGTTTTGAAGTCACCAAGATTCGAATTTTGTTTGCCATGAGTTTACAAAGGCAACTGTTTAAAAAAGCATAAATTACAATCTAGTCCATGTCCATCAGAACAATAAGTCATTTGTTTAATTTTTGAGAGATTCATTATGATGGATTATATATGAATAAAACATCCTCTGCATTAACATATGTGGATGCACTTTGACCTGAAGCGAATGGATTGTGAATCATTTGATTGAGAATGAAGTTCAACAGGTGAAAATGCACAAAAGATTAAACAGCCAGATATCAGCTTCAACTGATGATTCTGTGAGCTTGGGAACATAATGGATTCAGAGTCACTGATTATATAATCTGTTTTGTGGGTGTGTGCAGCTTTATCAGTTCCTTATTACTAGTGCACCTGATCCTGAACAGCTTCAGCAAGTGGATGAAGTAGACAACCATTCTCAGAAGTCAGATCTCATTAATACTACACAGTGAAGGTTATACAGTGGTGATGCATTATCAGAACTGATATCTCAATTAATTTATTTTATTTTTAATGTATTTTGAGCTATTAAATTGTTTAAAGACTGGGATCAATAAATATGTTTTCAGAAAACATTGCAAGCTTCTGGAAGATACCTTTCAAAAATGTTCTTTTCTGTTGTTACATCAAGGTGACTAAATGGTGAATCCAGTAGATACAGATCAGCATCTTTATACAGTGCTCTATAGAGAGATGGAAATAATATAAAACAGGTTAGTCTATAATGGACCAGATCTTACTGGCTAATGCCAGCAGTGGCATTCAGAACTAATGGTATTTAGCAGTTTAAGCTGCAGTAAAGTCCTGGACATTTGTACAGGCATTATTAGGTGCTCAACAGACCAAATTTGTCAGTTCAATTCACTGTTCGACTCCACAGTCTGTTGGCAGACCCTGATCTTGCTGGAATACCCCTGCATTACATTTGAGGTTCTGGACTAGGTTGTGTTCTGCAACAAGTTCTCACTCAACATCAGTAAAACTAAAGAACTGATTGTTGACTACAGGAAGGGGAAGGAGGGCAAACATTTGCCACTCTATACTGGTGGAACAGCAGTGGAGAGCATCAGCAGCTTTAAATTCCCGGGCATTAACATATCAGTTGACCTGTCCTGGACCCAGCACATAGAAGCAGTCATAATGAAGGTGCACCAGCATCTTTTACTTTCTTAGAAGGTTAAAGAGGTCCAGTTTGTCACTGAACCCTTTAACAAACTTCTACGGATGTACTGTAGGAAGTATCCTGACTGGCTGCATCATGATCTGGTACAACAATTCAAATGAGCAGCAACATAAGAAGCTGTAGAGAGCAGTGGACTCAGATTAGTACATCACGGGCACATCCCTTCTCACCATTGGTTGTATCTACATGAGGCACTGCCTCAAGAAGGCAACATCTATCATCAAAGATCCCATCATCCAGGCCATCTCCTCACAGCTACCATCAGGCAGGAGATACAGAAGCCTGAAGTCCCACACCGCCAGGTTCAAGAACAGCTACTTCCCTTCAACCATTCAGTTCTTTAGCCATCCGGCACAACCCTCATCACTATCCCAGTAATAGCAACACAACCACCACTTTGATCATTTTGCACCACAATAGACTTTGTGTTCATGTTCTAATTGTGTCCTGTGTTTTATACCTCCACTCCCAACCTTGGGTTGGGGTAGGAGGGTGACAAAGATTACTGGGGTGCATGAGACTTTAACAGGCTGAGTCAATTTAGTTAGAAAGTTCACCAAAAATTTCAGTTGGGTATGTGAACTGTCCTGGAGGTAGGGCTGCTAGCATTTCCTTGGAATCCATGAGATAGCCCCAACTCCTAAAAGGGAGCAGCCTGTGACATTTATGGATTGGGAGGACAATGTGTGTAATTTACTGTGAATGAACAAGTGGGGCTTTCATTCAAGAAGGTTGCAAACCACTAGATTAGGAGCTAGGGAGAAGTTACTTGCCTTTGTAAACTATTTGATTTAATTTAATGATTATAATTATTTGTGTTTTCAGTTAACTTTATTATTATCATTAATAAAAGTATTTAATCTTCTACTTCAGTTTTGACAGCTTTTAAATGTCTCTGAATGTCATGTGCATTAAAATGATTGCAGTCACTTGCAGCATAAAACAAACTGCTGGAGGAAGTCCGTGGGTCAGGCAGCATCTGTGGACTCGGGGGGAAGGTTGATGTTTCGGGTTGAAACCCTACATCAGGATTATAATCACTGGTTTCACAGCTGCAAAGCTTTGTCCCTGCCTTGTTGCCTGTGTATCAGGGGCAGGCCCTCCACATTTCATCACTTGAGGTTCAGTCTCCATCTTGATCACAGTGCTGGACGCCAGGTTGTGGAAACACTATTTATTTATTAAATTAATTGTTTGTTGTAGGCACTGCTAAAAAGGATGACCTTACCTAGATTTCTCAAATCAAACATATCACAGTCCTTTTGTTTAACATGTTTTCTTACCATGGTAAATTGCAATACAAACCTTGCCAGGCAGATTCTTGCTCGTTGACCTCCACTGAGAGTAATCCCTCCATCTCCTAGAACAGTCTTATCTTTGTTAGGAAACATTGTGATATCCTGGGGAAAATGAGTGAAACACCATTTGTTGATTATCTTTATTTTGCAGTGGTAAAAGTTGCTGTTTTCTATTGTGCTCCAATCAATTGGTTGTTGTTGCTTTCAGCTGAGTGAAATATCAGTAATGGAGATCCCAGCCAGTTCAATTTTGTAACATTCAAAATGAATTGTTTTGCCAAAATGTAATGAGGGTGCAATGTAAGCAGCTACAGGGCAGTACAATGTAACTTTATGCTCAGGATTCCCTACGCTTGGTAGGTGGTTGAAAATAACGATGCTCTCTTTGGTAAGGTTGCCCCCTCAATAGTCCATGCAGTGTAATTTTGAGGATCTTACTGGCACTCTCTACTAAATTCTATTTGGCAGCATGGCCGTGACTGTAATTGTGTTCTCCAGCATGACCAAGAACCTGCTGTGGAGAAAGGAGGTGAGGATACAAGGGACAGCTTGCCCCCTTTGGTGGGCCTGATGACTGAACTATGGATGTACGTAGGCCCTGATGCCCTTTTCTTTTCAGCCTCTCTCTGCAAGAGAGACTTCATTTTGTGGGCCTTTTCCTGGATATGTTGGAGGTACTTCTTCTGTCTAGACCTGATTTTCTGTGCATGCACTCTGGAAGTGAATTGGATCTAAGTGAATCAATTTCACAGGGAAGGAACTTTAGAAGTATTGAGGTCACGACTACATGCTGTTCATGGTTCATTGGTGTATCTATTATATAGTTGGAGCCACTCAATCTAACATCACATTATATGTTATACCTACAGCCAGCATCTCAAGAAAAATACCACCAATATGGTCTTTCCAAATTCATCTAAACTCACTGGAAGAAGTGAACCAACACCAGTGTCCTCTTCCAGGCCAACATCTCCTGCATTGAGCTCTTAAGTTACTCTCAATTAGCTACATTGGGGCAGACCATGCCCAACACCAGATTCCCAAAAATGACCCTCTATTCCAAGGTCTGTTGTGGGAAGAGATTACCAAGTGGACAGAGAAAAAGATTCAAAGGTAAGCATAAAGCTTTTTGCTTTAATGGTGTGCAACATTCCCACGGCTTCCTGGGAATCCCTGGCCCATGACCACTCAAAGTAGAGGAGAATACAAGGTGGTGTTGAGAACCTCAGGGTCATGCATTGGGCATACACAGAGGCCCATCATAGGTGGGAGAAGGAGTGCACCACTGCACAAACTACCTACCCACCCACCCCTTCAGGTATTTCCTGCCCCTTTTGTGGAAGAAACTGTGGTTCCCACATTGGCCTCATTAGTCCTATCAGAATCCACAAAAACAGAGTGGAAGCAAGTCATCCTCAATCCAGAGGGAATGCTGGAGAAGATGTGGTATGCATACTTGAAGGGCCAATTACATGTGGTGACCAATTTTACATAATAATGCAATTATGCAATACATGAAAAACATTCCATGTGGTTAAATTTATAGACCATGAACTTTGATCTCTGTCTGACCCAAGAGGAAATATAGGATGAAATCTGTGTGAAAATCTGGACCTGAAAGCTGAGAAGTCAAATGAATAAAAAGTAATATTTAATATTTAACAATATATGAAGCGTAGAACAGTGGTTATCAGATAAGAAATTGATAATGAAAGGATCCGCTGTCAAAAGATCTGCACTTCTGTATTCTTTTGCAAATAATGCTTTGCTTTACAGGGCAGTCTTTCTGTTTACATGAACAGATTGCTCTCCACATTGCTTTATTGATTTGCTTTGATCTAGTTCCACAATAGATCAGATTTAGAAGTATGTTTTTTATTCAGTATTAAATATATATTCAGTTAAATCTATGATCTTATAATCTGACCAAATATCAATCTGCAGAGTACCATTTCATTTAAAGATATACATTGTCTTTTCAATTATAAATCCATTTTAATCATTCTGATTTTGGACAATCAAAGTTAGCAGCTGTAGCATAGTGAGAGATAGAGTGAAAACTTAAGGGCCTAATTTGGGCATCAAGTAATTTTCCTAATTGATTCAGAATTCTTGGCTACAGTCTTTACGATTTTCTGAGTGCCTTATTGTTTGACACTGTCAATAATTAAACCATCAAACATAAAAGCACATTGTATGTCAGGGTTACTTAAAAAGTATGAACAACATGTGAAGCAGATGATTCATTTATAAATGAATTATCAAAAATTGTGACAACAATAATTTCCTGAAGGATGCATTGGAAGTTTCTTAGACCTGAGTGAATGGACATTCTGTTGAGATTATAAAACAGTTTCAGCCTCTCACTTTGATATAAGGGTGGAGTAATGTAATATTGGGTACCTGCACACACCAAATCTTCATACTTGATTCTGCCTCATGTGAAGTGAACCCAATTCAAAGCTGGATCAAGATATCACATGGAATTCAAGATTCCCAAGGATTTTAAGGAATTACAATTCAGGTTCCTTTCTCAATAGAGTTGATCACATTAAAAAAGTAGCTATACACAGCATTGCTTCTTATCATAAGGAAGATATTTTTTGAGAGATTAAGGTGATAGACCAAATCCTCAGCACAGGGTAAGAGGGTTCAAATGAATATGAAAAAATATTCAGTTTTATTTTTTTAAATGTTGATGAAAAATATTTAACCTGAAATGCTAACTCCGTTTCACTCTCCACGGATGCTGCCTGACTTGTTGACCATTTGCAACATTTCCTGTTTTTACTTCAGATTTCCAGCATCTTCAGTATGTTCATGTATGAACACGTGTCTAATAATGCCTTTACAACACGCGCAGAAATAGGAGAATTGAACAAACTGTCAGCAGAAACTGTGCTTATTGATCACACTAATGACAGGTAAGAACAAGAGTTTTTACTAGAACATGTGGTGACAACTCTACTCACTGTTTGACTGTCAGTGAAGCTCCCAATATTAGAATAGTGTTGTCAAGGGAAAGTTAAATTTTTAACCTCTTGTGGCTTAAAGGCAAACCAGTTGAGGAGTTTTGTCTCTTTAAATGTTATAAGATTGGCAGATCGCTTCTATTATGATGTGTGTAACAGCCAGTATAAGGTCAATTCTTTTAGCTGGTATCATCAATAGAGACAGACAGAAATGACTAGTGTCATATTGTGTATTTGGCTTAAATGAGTTACGATGCAAAATGCTAGCAAGCAGAGGTTGTTAAATATAATCCTCTTATAGTGCTGAATTGACTAAATACAACTTAAATAAATTTATTATACAAGTAAAGCTTTAGGTTAAAATGACCTTAGGCAGAGTACTCTATTATATGGGTTCTTGTTTGCTTTGCCTTGATCAGAATAGGCTTCATTTATCACCAGCAGTTGATAGTTCATTCTTATTTTGTTAATGTGCACTATAAATATTAGTTTTACTCATTTATTGTAGCATTCTGCACAGGGGTAAAATTATCAGTCAAATAGTCAATAATAAGGGAGGTACAATATTTCAGAAGCTGCCTTGTAACTTAGAAGGATATGGTCCTAATGCAGGCAAACGGGATAAATGTACATGGACAAAGTTCTCATTTCTGTCCTGTACAACTCCATGACTCTATAACTCAACACTAATTAGTTGTTTAAAAAGTCCACAGGCAAGCCAACTTCTGATTATAAAAACAGAAAATTCTGGAAACACTCAGCAGGTCAGGCAATGTCGAAGGAGAGAGAAACAGATTAACATGTCAGGTTGCAGACCCTCTGTTAGAACTTGGAGAGAGAGAAAATGCTAGTTTTAAGTTGCAGGGAAACTGGGAGAGATAGGACAAAGGGTTCATGTCTGATAGTTTGGGGCCAGGGTTGCCCTGGGAGCAAGTTGTAGAGATCATTTAGTCAATGGGTTAACGGAGGCATTTAGAGGGGGAGAAAATAACACAAAGGGGCAGTAATAGAATGAGAGTACAGACAAAGAAAGGTGAAAATGTATGAAATGCAGGGCTTGTTGGACCTGGCCAGCAGGCCAGGAGTTGCTATTGGAGAGAGAAAAACTGAGCCGATGTCGCAGAGGGATGACCTACAGCAGAAATGGTCAGTTCTATCAGATGCAGAGAAAGCAAGTTACCTGCAACTGTAGAACTTGATATTGGGTCCAGAAGCCTAGAATATGCCCAGAAAGAAAATGAGGTGCTGTTCATCAAGTTTATGTTGGGCACCGTTATATCAGTGCAGGAGGCCACAAATAGGGTGGAGTGGGAGGAGGATGGAGAATTACAGTGGCAAGCAACAGGAAGCTCCGAATTGCCCCTGCAGACTGAATGCACATGCTTCCCAAAGTGGCCACCCAATCCTGACCTTCCTCCCCTTTCACTTTCCTCAGACCCCATCTCTCTCCGCAGTCCCAATCCCTGCCATGTTTTAACCATTCCTTCTGACCTTCCCCTCTCTGATCCCATAGAGACCTTAGCTTTGACTTGCAATCTCCCCCTCTTAATGAATTCTGAGCCCAATATAACACTGAATCTTCTTCCACAGCCTCTGTCTCCGTGCTTATTTCTTTGACCAGGAGCCTTCCCCTCAGATCCTTTTTCCCAGAATTCCCAATCTACCTGAACCCCTCCCTCTGGTCTCTTATCTGCTCTGGATATGTTTGTTGCCTACTGCTGACATTGATTTTTCCAGTCCCTGCACTCTCTCTAACCTATCCCCTTCTAAACTGGCAGCATTTCATTCAATAAGAACCAACCCTGATATCATTATCAAACCTGCTCACAGGGGATGCTGTTAAGGTGTAGCATCTTACAGAGGCCAAGGATCAGCTCTCAGAACATCCTCATTGCTTTCCCTGGACCATGCTGACCCACCACCATGGTCTCCCAAGCCATTGTTTCCTTAGAAGTCTTGCCCCTCTGAACTTGCACCTTCCTACCTTGATTCTATCCCTTCTCTCTGGCTGCTTCAGCAAAGTTCTGTGGGAAATACACCTTTCCCTGTCCCCCTTCCAGTATTTCAAAGGGGCCATTGTGAATCCCTGGTCCAGTCTTCCTTTCCCACCAATCACTGCCCACTCTGGGATCTGAGAAAGGAATTGGTTTCATTCATTAGTAGCACTAATGTATCTTTACAGATAAGCACTGAATTTGGCTATTCAAATTAGATTTGCAGAACTTTCATCTGC
>JARFYF010000029.1:27084865-27098372 GCA_030265395.1 Rhina ancylostomus | reverse complement strand
AAAAAGGTTTCAATTAGATCTTCAACTTAGAGAATAATGTCCAAGGTCTCCAGTCTGAATTAAAATTGGAACTGAGCAGTATTTGAAATATAGATATATTCACATTCTAGATAGTAATCCTTTTCAGTCTTCCATATGCCTGATGTAATGTGAAAATGTTATTTGTATGTAATTATGCGCTTTGTTTATATACACCATAAAAAAGAATCGTGAGCATTTATTTATTGCATTTACAATATAGGATGTGGCAGTGAATGGAAACCTTGGTGATAATCTCCTGAAAATCATCATTCATTTCAGTGGAATTTCTGAATATTTTAGCATTTGGATATTAGATGTATTCAGACCACAGATATTCAGACAGGAGGTCTTTAACTGTATGTCATTTACCAGCTTCAAAACATAAACTGGTTGCCCCAAGATTTATACATTTGCAAATATACATGAAGAATTGAAAGATTCTCAATGCTTTGGAAAATGAATTCTCACCTCATCCCAAGATGCCGTGACATTTATCAGCTCAACCTCCTTTGTTGACAGGTTGTACTCCACAGTCTTATGTTCATCTTTATGTAGGAAGTCCTGAAAGAAAAAATATTATTGAACACTTGGCTGCTGACATCTGAGGGATGGGCACAGGACAATAACCATGTTTTGGATCCATCTGGAAAAACCAGAATTTCACAAACTTACAATAGAGTATATAGGATCATAACTTGAAAATAGCCCAACTAATTTAGATTGTATTAAAACACACTTCAATTTAAATGTTAGAAAGCATTCATTATTGACACCTAACAGTAATTTTACTCAGGCATTTATGAAATTATATGTATAAGCAACTTAGTCAGAAAACAATATTTAAACTGTTATACTATTGGTATCACTGCCAGCTTGGATGTATTACAAAGAATTCCACTAATTTTTCACATAAAAAGAGCATTCAGGAGTACACATCTGCCACAGCATTAACATTCACAAAAGTAATATCAATTTTCAGTTTAGTGGAGATGGAACTAACTACTGGAGTTCTAGTTTCAAATGACTGATTTTTTTTCATGACTCATATCACTTTTGACTCATAAGTTGTTTTTGAATGAGAATAGTCTGTATAGGAAGATATATGGGTTATTGTATTGTTGCTATGAGATTAAATTCATTCAATTGGTCAAAATATTCATTTGAATTCTCTGAAAGAAGAGAGGTGCTTTCATCCATAAGGCTATTTTATCCTTGATGTAGTTGCAACTTTAAGATCTCTCTTCCAAGCAGTTGTGTACATGATGTCTGCAATACACCACAAAGATCACTTTGGTCTGTTTACATTACAAACTTACACATTACACAAACTGTACACATTACACATCACAGGACATTGGTCTATTTGGTGGATGCTAAGCTTTTCATGTCTGAAAATTGGATTTATAAGACCTCCTTCAGTAAGCATAATCTGAAAAGCTTTGCAAGCCAGATCCATTTGCGTTGTAATGGAAAATGTTTTCTTTACCTTTTATTTATTTTAATCAACAGTTTTAATATACCTAGTTAGATCATTAACACACCTCTCTTCTGCAAGAGAAATCAGATAAATATATTGACCAACAAACAATCTCAGGATTGTTGGAGGATCTCAATGGGTCGAGCAGCATCTGTGGGGGAAAGGAATTGGACCTGATGCAAGGTTTCAACCCAAAATGTTGACAATTCCTTTCTCCCTACAGATGCTGATTGGTCCACTGTTCTTCCAGCAGATGGTTTATTGGTCCAGATTCCAGCATCTGCAGACCAACTAAATGAATTTAATCTCATATGACAAACACAGTAATCCAAATATTTTCTTATAACAGTCTTTCCCAATGGTCTGGGTGAGAGCTCCATTACAATTAGCAGAGGAGCTTTGGCCAAAGTTACTTATAGCTTGATAAAACACTTCCTTTGACTCTGCTAGTTGGTAAGAGAATATGTAATGTAATGTTCACATTATCAAATAAACAATTGATAAATTGTTGAATATTTGGATGTTGTTCTGGTGAAAGCCACAACTAAGAAAGAGTTCTGAATATCAATTATTATTAAGAACATGAGATATAACAAGTATATTTAATTTGAAGCATTAGGATTTCCATGCTCCCCATCACTGCATTATTTCACTAACATACCTGTATTTTATGTATAGTTCCCAAAGAATCATACCACATTTGTATTGAAGATGGAAACTGTCTGGTAACTGTCATTCGAAGGACGATGTTGTACGATATGGTGGTGAATATCCTACGCAGTTTTACGGTATGTGTGAAAGCATAAGGCACCACAGACAGAAACACAACAAAAAAGCCAGAGAAAAAGAAAGCTGAACTACTGAAGTATCTGCAGTAGGCAACCTTTCTGGTCAGCTTTAGTTCAACCCTGTCAGATTAGAACGAACACAAGAAGTTACACAGGAAACATCACAATTTCTTTCTATGTATGTTAACTCATGATAACTTATATTAAACAATGGAGTACATAACAATTTTATTTTTATGTCACAAGGTTGGGGGCAATACATTGGGGAGTGGCTAACTAACATAAGAGAGTAGAGATAAATGAACCATTTTCTAATTGGCAACCAGTATCGAATGGAACTACAGGGATAGGTGCTGGGGCCACAATTATTTACTATCTACATTGATGACTTGGATGAAGAGACCTCGTGCTCTGCAGCTAAGTTAGCTGATAGTGCAGAGAGGTGGTTAGTAAATTGTGAGCAGGACACTAGGAACCTGCAAAGGAACACAGGTTGGCTAAGTGAGGAGAGATTGGCAGGAGTATAATGTGGGAAAATGTGAGGTTGTTCACTTTGATAGGCAGAAAAGAAAAGCAAGTTATTATTTAAATGGACTGAGCCTATAAAATTTGCTCTACAAAGAGACCTAATAGTCCTAGTGCATGAAACACAAAATGTTTGCATACAGATACAGCAAGTAATTAGGAAGACTAATGGAATATTGGACATTGTTGCAGGGAGTGGCAGGAAATGTTGATGCAATTTATAGTTCCATGGCTCTGATGAGTGAAGTAGTCATTGCTAAAGTCAAAATGGGCATTGGGAAGCAGGCTTTCAATGAGCAAATGCCATCTAAGAGCTCTGTGGATGATTGGGTAGTTAGACTGGATTTGACCAGGATATACCTGGGCCATTTTCAACATTGCTGGGTGCTTGCCAGTGCTATGACTGTAGTGGAGAATCTTGGCTGGAGGCATGCCTTGTTGTGGTGCACAGTTCTTCAGTAATACAACTGGCATGTTGTCCCATGACCACAGCTGTATCCAAGGCCCTTAGCCACTCCCTGATATCACATGGAGTGAATTGAATAGGCTGAAGACGTTTTATTGTGATTGAACTCAGGCAGAAGCCTTACTTGGTACTTCTGACTGAACATGGTTCTGATTGCTTTAACCTTGTCTTTAGCACTCACATGAAGGGTCCCACCATCAGTGAGGATGGGAAAGTTTTTGTTTCACTTATTCATTTAGGGGATGAAGGATTTACTTGCGGGCAATTTTTATTTATTTTTCCTAATTACTCCCACCACCCCCCCCCCCAAAAGTGGCAGGGAATCATGAACTGCTTCAGCCTGTGTTCTGAAAGGTTTTCTGCAGGGCTGTTAGCCAAGGTTCCAAGAGTCTGGTTCAGCAATAATGAAAGAAAGATAATGCATTTTCATGTCAGGATGATGGATGGCTTGGCAGGTTGTTTGAAGGTTGTGGTACAAAAGCAAATACTGCAGTTTCTAGAAGTCTGAAATTATAAAAAAAAGGAAATGGCAGGAAATACTCAGAAATACAGGCAGCATCAACAGAGGGAGAAAGAGAGAGAAAATTGCTTTAGGTCAATGACCTTGAACCTTGCAGACAATGGGAAACTATTGGAGTTAAGAGATAAATATTGCCACTTACAAAAAGGTCATTGGCCTGGAGCATTAACTCTTCACTGATCCTGCTTGGCTAGTTGAATATTTACAGCATTTTCTGCTTTTATTAATGCTAGTGGTTTTCCATCTACCTGCTGTCATTTTTTCCCACTGATTTGAGAGTTCGGGAGATGCAGTCAAAAAAGCCGTTTTGAGATGTATTGCAGTGCACCTTACAGGTACACTCTCCTGACCCGACATGCCTATTGTGGAGGGAATGTATATTTAAGGTGATAGCTGAAGTGTCAGTCAAGCAGATTGCTTTGTCCTGGATCATGCCAAGCTTGAGTGCTGTTTACCTTCACTCACACATATTTCATCACTCTGATTTGTGGATCATGGAAGATATTTGGAGAGCTAGAAGTCACAGAATACCCAGGCTTTGACCTGTTCTTAAAGACATAGCATTTATATGGCTGGCCCAGATAAGTTTCTGGTCAATGGAAACTCTCAGGATGATAGTGCTCAGGAAGTGTTTGTAAAGTAATTGTGAATTTTAGATTTACAGTGTTTATATCACAGCAGGGAAGTTGCTTCGTCATTCAAACTACTTAGTTAGGATGCTCTTTCAATAACATTGAATGCAGACTAAAAATAAATAAAATTGTCACTCCAAAACCGACTGAAAATCTATGGCCAATTAAATTTAAATAGCATGACCAAAGTAGCTGGTTCCCATGGAATATGTTAATTCACAAATTAGATATTTTTCTAATAAATATTATTGGAGTGAATCACAATATAACTTACTGTCTTATGTTATTGATAATCTTTTCCATTGCATCTTCCCAGCAATATACTTTTACTGACTGAATATTGTCGATAATTTCAGAGGTAATTGCAAGTCGTTCATTTATTTTTCCTGCACGTTTGTCTCTGTTTATTGGCAAAAGAGAGAACCAATAATTTGCTGTTTACCTACTTACACTTTCCATCCTGACAATTATCACCTGTTTACATCACCTCTCCAACAAATGCACACCACACTGAACTGAAGGGGGTAAAATCAGACTGCTGAAAGCTTCTCTCAGTGCTGCTGTGTATCTGACCACCAGATACTGCAAGAGCAGCACAGGTGGGATCACCCTCCAGTTTTCCCTCTCTTTTAGACCAGAGGTCATTTCTACTTTGTGCCACTCATTGACAGCTGAAATGAGTTTAGAAGCTCAGCTTCTTGTCAGCACCAGTACACACCTACACTCATGGCACAGTTTGGCAGTGAACCAATATAGCTTGGGATAGGCCCAAACATTCCATCTTGGCCTTTCTTGCTCTACCTCATGACTATGTGTTTATTAACATCAAAAAGAACAAAATAAAAAGCAGAATTGTATTATAAACACACCATTCACTATCAAAATCCCAAATTCAACATCAGCAAGTTTCATGGATTAATATGCTGTCGAAAGTACATAAAAGTTATATTCTTAGCAGCATACAGTGCAGAAGCAGACCCTTTGACCCTCAAGTCCACACCAGTCATCAAGCAATCATTTACATTAATCCCATTTTTTTTATTTTTCCCACATTCCCATCAACTTCTCCCAGATTTTACCACTCACCTACACACTAGGAGAAATTTACACTGGCCAATTAGCCTACCAACCCACAGATCTTTGAGATGTGGGAAGAAACTGCAGCACCCGGAGGAAATTCACGTGGTCCCAAGAAGAACGTGCAAACTTCACACAGTCAGCACCAGAGGTCAGAATTGAACCTGTGAGGCAATGGCTCGGCTAGCTGCATCGCTGTATTGCCCAAGACTGATTATCAAATAATTGAATCATTAGCAGAACGGCCTTATGACAAGCAAGAGATTATTTTAATTGTATTGTTAGGTTCATTTTAACTTCTTAATCAGTCAATGTTCTGAGGTTTGGAGATTTTGTGTTTGTCCACATACTGAGCAACTGCCATTGATGCAAAGTGTGATCATCTAATATGTCATTCTGTAACTGCTTTCTATGAAACAGTGGCTCAAGTCTAGCAGGCAGTTTTAATTATATTGTCTTGGAGGATCCATAATTAACTTTCAATAACAGTGTGAAAATGATGAGTACATGACACCCTAATTAGGCAAATGATCTGGGAGTTCTTAACAGCAATTTTACTTCAACCAAAACATTAATTTAATTGGGGATGAGGACTGAGTCATCATAATTCATAATGCTATTCACATCTATCTGCCCATGAAATTCCAAGTTATAAAACTTTTCAACAAGTGATTCAAATTGGAATATAACTGTTTCTCCAACCAGTTCAAAATGCACTTTGAGGTGTTAAGTGAAATATTCCTTTAACACAATAGCACTGCCACTAGGTTCAAACTCTGGCATTTGAATTTATTTTAATAGTATTGTGCATAGACTAGGAGAATTAATTGAATTGTAGCCAAAATTTGTTTGCAAGTTTGATAAATATGACTTTATTTGTCCGTAAATTATCCAGAGATTTCTGGTCAGGAAGATAAACCCCATAAGCTGCAAAATGACAAAAACCACTCAGTGATATGCATCATTCAACTGTGAACTTTACAAGAATGACAGCTGGACATTAAATTTCTTGTGAATTTCAAGAAATTGCTGCATTTGAACATTAATTATCAATAAAACTCACCACAGAAAGTTTTGGCAGTTACATCACTATATTTCTATGATCTGATTGATAATCCTGGATTACATTCAACCTCTCTGACCCAAAGAAGAACAACTGAAACTCAACAATCTCATTCCTGCAGGCAGCAAGTTATTCCCACAGAATGCTAATATTTAATATATAAATTAATATGTTAAATTTTTAATTTTATTTTTGCTTTTACTATCTATCTCCTTTTTGTCTCTTAATTCTGTTTTTCTTTCTTCTATATCTTTGTTAATTCCAATTCACTGTGTGTTCAGAAGCCATACAAACAAGCAGAAAGGAATTATTTAAATACTTAATGTTACAACAGCTACTAAAATAGTCCTTGCTTATGATTTTTGACAGGCTGATATAATTAAATGTATCACCTGTATTGCATCATCTTCTTCCCCAGCCAGGCTTGGAAAAGGGCAAGCATTATTAGGAACCCCAATCCGCAAAATGCAAATTCAGTCAGTTCATTCCAGAGCAATCCCATTAAAAGTATTACTTGCACTGGTGCAATCCATACATAGTGGGCAACTGCTACACCCTGAAAAGAAAGCAATGGACCTTATATTACCAGACAGTTTGTGATATTAAGCACACAATCACACATAGATGATGTGTTTTACTTAAATACAAAGACAGATGAGGAGATTAATGATACAAATGGGTAAACTGTCACTTTATACTCATGCATTAGGATAATCCATAATGAACCCAAAATAAGCTCCATCTTTGGTGCCACATTTCTTGGATTCAGTCTAGTTTAGAGGAGGCTTCAGATGCTTAACCTGTTCAAAGGAGGTGTATCTGGAGTGTTCACCAAGAAATACTGCCCACTCTGCCTCCTGACTGGTGCCTAATAGGCCTACAACCATTGATGTAGGTTCCAATAAAGACCATCACAATCTTCAAAATTCAGCATGGAGCAGGTTATTAACCCTGTTGGAAAATCAATGATCTGTTTCTTGGGACAGAGGTGCTGGGGTTTGGGGGGATTGGAAGGACTTTTCTGTGCTTATGGGAATGCACAGTGTCTCCAGCTGTAAGGAAAGAGCTATTCACATCTTCCAGCACCAGGAGCCTGCCTTCATTATGTTAATGATTCGATGCACAATTTGGCTTGGAGTCAATGATTGGTTTCCTGAGTGGAAATGGAATTCAGTTCCATTCCACCTTTGCTAGTAATTTGTCCGATATGTCCAATCAACACCTGTACTAGAATAAAGAGACAAATGAAAGAAAGGAAAACAAATCTTGCAAATTGATAAAGTGGGAATAGAGTGAGAGATTGTCTACCTGTGTAATTTTATCACTTGTATCAAAAATGGAGAATTCAACATCAGATGCTTGCAATATTTTGTAGAAGTACATGGCAAAGTACTTCACAGTGGTCTAATCAAGGAAATGGACACTAAACCAGATAAGATATTGGGATGGCTAACCAAAGTTTTGATCAAAGAGATAGGTTTTAACCAGAACACGAAATGAAAAGGTGTAGATGGTGAAGGTACTTTTGGTCAGGGATTATGAAACTATAATGCTTTGTGTCAAACTAATTCCATTTCTTTTAAGACTACTATTTTGAGGTTTATTGTTTTAATTGATGGTTTAGGATGATACTTTACATGTAATTTGAGTTCAACTGAATAACATCTGATATTTTGCTGAAAAATATTGCAATGTGTTAGACTTTCATCAATGCTTTTATGTTTTGATACTTACTGGAACATTTGCAGGCAAAAATTTAACAACATTAGGGAGTTTTGGTAAAAGATGAGGCAAAAGCCTGGACTATTGTAAGTTGCCAATTAACCTTCTTAATTAAAAGTGTACATGATACAAGGAAGGAGATATTAAACTTCCTCTAAAAATATTCAAAGTGGTTTCCCTTTATAATTCCTCTTGGTATGGAGGGTTTCATTACAGAAACATACAAAGAGTTTTGAATGTACATGGAGACCAAAGTAAAAATTGTGCTGATCAGGAAGCTATTATTCGCTGCCTTTATAACTCACAGCAAAGATCTATGACAGTATCTCATGAGTCATCTTTCAAGACCTCACTGGAGCATTTGCTCCCATTATCAGCATAGGTAAAAGTGTTATACCAGGAAAGGGAGTTTCACAAGATCCACTATTGTAAATAGACACACTTCACTGTGTGTTTCAATGTTCATATGACTAATAAATAAATATCTTAATCTTAATCTTGGAGAAATTCAGATGCTCATCACAGTTGCATGGGCAATATGCATCGACATTTCTCGTTTCAGCTTGACTTCTTTGCAATACATAAAAGACAGTTTACATTTGTTTTGACACTGTATGTCAAAACCAGAATAACATTTTCATTTAAAATGGACTGATGCAAAACACAATTTCTCCCATCACAATGAAGAGTGCACAAATTTTTCTACCTCATCAAATTTGTTGAGGTTATTAGATAGAAGGCTAACAAGTTGTCCAGTATCAATTTTATCAAGTACTCTGCTCGACATTTTTAAGATCTGTGAATAAAAAGAAGCAACATTTTAGCCAAGCAGTCATTAAATCATGCTCAGTTTCATTATTACAGTTTAGAACATAGATTTATGTGAGAAATACTGCTTAATTTAATATGTATTTTGAATCTTTAAATGCGTTCTTAAAGAAATCAGTTAGGAGGATTCTGTGTCAGTACAGTTCTGTTCAGTGACATTAGCTCCTTTGTCAGACTGTTAGTTCCTACCTTCATTTTAAAAGCTAGAGGCGTTTTAAAAGCTTAAAGCCTTTTAAAAGCTTGAATGTGTTTTCCAGGAAACAGTGTGATCTTTTACCTCCAATGTAAGTGTTGTCAAATTACTTCTGTACTGTATACCCAAAATTTTACTTCCTGAAAGAAATGTATTTAATTTCCACCTGAATACATCAATGTTATCTGTTTGCATGTCTCTCCCAGGTCTTATTCTTTTCCTACTGAGGAATCACTCTGTGATATTATGCTCTATCTCGTAATTCTGTATTTGCCCTCATTAAGGGTTCTATTGCTCAGTGCAAGGTAAAATTATTTGTCAAGGTCCACATTATCCAGTTCTTTTAGATTCCAAAACACTGCAATCATATCATCTCTTATGATATCTTTTTGTTAGCCACTGGTGAAGTTCCCCAAGACTGGAAGGTGGCTATTGTTGTTCTGTTGTTTAAGAAGGGTAGCAAGGACAAGCCAAGGAACTACAGGCCGATCAGCCTGACATCAGTGGTGGGGAATTTACTGCAAGGAATTCTGAGGGACAGGATCTACCAGCATTTGGATAGACAGAGTTTGATTAGGAGGAGTCAGCATGGTTTTGTGTGTGGAAAGTCGTGCTTGAGAAACCTTTTAGAGTTTTCTTGAAGAGGTAACCGAAAAGGTAGATGAGGTTAGGGCAGTAGATGTTGTCTATTTGGACTTTAGCAAGGCCATCGACAAGGTCCCACATGGTAGGCTGGTCTGGAAGGTTGGGTCCCATGGAATCCAGCGAGAGCTGGTTAGATGAATTCAAAATTGGCTCAGAGGTAGAAAGCAGAGAGTGGTGGTGGAAAGTTGTTTCTCAGAATGGAGGCCGCAGGGCTTGGCATTGGGACCTTTTTTATTCATTATTCATATAAATGATTTGAATGCGAATACACAAGGCTTGATCAGTAACTTTGGGGATAAAACAAAATTAGGAGGTGTTGTTGATAGTGAAGAAAATTATTGCAGATTACAGGGGGATCTTGATCAATTAGGAAAGTGGGCCAAGGACTGGCAAATGGATTTCAGTATAGATAAGTATGAGGTGATGCATTTTGGAAAGTCAAACCAGAGTAAGACAGTACTATGAATGATAGGGCACTAGGGAGTGTAATGGAACAGAGGGACCGAGGAGTACAAGTGCATAGTTCATTGAAAGTGGTGTCACAGGTGGACAGGGTGGTGAAAAAGGCATTTAGCATGTTAGCCTTCATCAGTCAGGGAATTGAGTATAGGAATTGGGACATTTTTTTTGCAGTTGCAGGTGTACAAGTTGTTGGTGAGGCCGCACTTGGAGTACTGTGTACAGTTTTGGTCACCCTGTATTGGAAAAACGTTGTTAAACTGGAAAGAGTGCAGAAAAGATGTAAGAGCATGTTGCCAGGACTAGAGGGCCTGAGTTATAGGCAGAGTTTGGCCAGGCCAGGTCTTTATTCCTTGGAACATAGGAGAATGAGGGGCGACCTTATAGAAATACTTAAAATTATGAGAGGCACGGATAAGGTGGATTGTAACAGTTCTTTCCCCCAAGGTAGGACAGTCTAAAACAAGGGGGCATAGATTTAGGGCGAGAGGGAAAAGTTTTAAAAGAGACCTGAGGGGCAACTTTTTCACACAGAGAGCTGTAAGTATATGGAATGAGCTGCCAGAGGAAGTGGTTGAGGCAGGTACAACAGTGTCATTTAAGAAGCACTTGGAGAGGTACATGCACAGATGGGACTTTGAGGGTTATGAGCCAAATGCTGGAAATTGGGACTAGCTGGCTGGGCACTGTGGTCAGCATGGACTCGTTGGGCCAAAGGGCCTGTATCCATGCTGTATTGCTCTATGACTCTTAGTTTTCCAGTGACATGTCCAGTTTACTTAGTTTTCCCTCACAATCTAATCACTACAAGGAGAGCAAAAAACTGCAGGTGTTGGAATTTTGAAATAGTAACAGCAAATGCTGTAGATAACCAGCAGGCCAGGCAGTATCCACGGATAGAGAAACAAAGGTAATGTTTTAGGTCAATCACCTCGCATCAGAACTGGAAAAGTGAAAAAATAAGCATGTTTTCATTTGTGAGGCGGTTAGGGGTAGAGGAGGAAGGAATGTCTGTGACGGGGTAAATGTAGCGAGGTTGGATACAAGGTTTAACTTCTGCTCTGTGTCATTCAGGAACCTATGGTTGTGCAGTAATGGTTTGACCTCAGAGAGCAGTCCACGAGAAAGATAAAGGCAGGGCACGGGCTACAAAGATTTTGGAGGGAGCCAGCAGGATGGCTTTAATTCAATGTTCAGGTGGAGAATATACATGCTCATTCACAGTTAAATGTTGGATAAACAACTAAGTGGTGCATCTATGGTCACTGTATCAAAAGTGGTATCAAAGAACCAGAATTTCCTGCTGTCAATGTATGTATGGAAGTTGAACTAGTTTCTGAGGATGTAATTGCTAAGAAGCAACGTGTAAAGTAAGAAAAGTAGTAAATCAAAAATAAAACCTGGGGTTTCTCTTGAGATGCTTCTACCAGGATGAAAGTGTGCTGGCTATGACAGGATTTCAAGTGCTACAAGGTGGAAGAGCACAAGAGTGAAGTTGTTTAATGGGCTGAAATGTGCTGACTGTGGCTGGTGGTTTCAAAGAGGATCACTGGTGTTTATGATCTCACCAAAAGACTAGTCTAGTAACTTAGTCCCTGCACTGTCACCATTGGGGGCTGAAAGATTCCTCTTATCTGTTGATTCCAAAGACGTACGGGTTAGGAAGTTGTGGGCGTGCTATGTTGGCGCCGGAAGTGTGGCGACACTTGCAGGCTGTCCCCAGAACACACTACGTAAAAGATGCATTTCACTATGTGTTTCAAGGTACATGTGACCAATAAAGATCTTATCTTAAGCAGCTGAATAGAACTTTTATTGTGCCGACAGCTTGTCTACTTCACATCTGTTGGTGCAATGGCTTTCCCTCTATTATTCCTGCCTCTCACTGTCAGGATACCACATTTATCATCAGTCATCTTTTCCTTTTTCATCTGCTGTCTTCTAGCAAACAGAGGGGAAGTCTACTCTGATGAGTAAGGTCTGCAAGGAGCAGATGTTTGTTATTCTGTCCCTAATGTTCTGCAGCTGCTGGTGTTGGTTCTGCTGACCATCTTTTCTGAAGACCAAACTAACACAGCATACGTGGTTCCAAGTTTTCCCTTTTTCCCAGTTCCGCTAAAATGATAACTCTGTTTCTCTTTGCACAGATGTTGCCTGACCTGCTATGCATCTCCAATATTTTCTGTTTTTTAGTTAAGTGGATCCAGTGCTGACCTGAACTTTCTAAAGCTCTGGTTAGGCCTCAATTGGGATACTGCATTCAGATCTGAACACCACACATTAGGAAAGATATAAAGGTCCTAGAGAGGGTTGAGATGAGCTTTATGAGACTTGTTCCTGTGTTCAGGGATTTCAGCTACAATGTGAGATTGGGAAAACAATGAAGGTTCAGAGGAGATTTGACACGAGGTGCCAAACGTCATGACAGGGCTTTAGATACAGTTTTTAAAAAAAAAAGAAACAAAAAATCTCATTGGTACATGGTTCAAGGACCAGGGGAGACAAATTCATAGTGACGGACAAGTGGGAAAAGGGAAATGTGAGGAAAGCCTTTTTGGTATGGTTAGAATCTGGAATGCACTGCTTAAGGTTGGTGGAAACTGAATTAATTAGAATTTGGACAGGCACTTGAGGAAAATAAATTTGCAGGGCAACAGGGACAGAACAAGGGAATGGATCTGAATAGATTACTCAACTTGATGTGGACTTAATGGGTCTCATGACATCCTTCTGTGCTATAAGATTCTATGAAACAGTGTTCCAAAGTACAGCTCAGACATTTCAAACCAATCAAGTTTCAAAGTAACTTCTCAGCACAAGTATTGTGAACAAAGCCTTTCAAAGAAATAGCTAAAAGAGTAGCTGTAAGAATTCAGTACTTTTTGTCTTATTTCCCCCTCAAGTCATCAGCCCTCTTAAAGTTGCATTGATTTCACTGGGAAGTTCCTGTGACTAAGGGGAAACCCATGGGCTCACAGTTAAATCGAAAAACCAATGATAATAAGCCTCTAATTGACAGCTCAACTCTCCCAAGAGGGATGCATGCTTGAGATTAAGATGCCGGAGTTAGATGCAGAAGTCAGTGGGCCAG
>JARFYF010000029.1:26937048-26956870 GCA_030265395.1 Rhina ancylostomus | reverse complement strand
AAGTAACTACATGGAATGTTTACATCAGTTACCCTCATGAATTGAAAGCGTAGGAGAAAATCTATGGATTGGTCTGCAATATACCTTGTGCTAATTTAATGAAAAATCTAAGTATTTGAGATTTTAAGAAGTGTTGGATCTAAGCTCTTTTCAAAAAACCACATAACACAGTTTTCTGTTTCAGTTGCAGAATAAACAAGAGAGGGCTCCCAATCGCATGCCACCATCGCAAAATTGCTTTCATCACAATCAATTCTTAAAGAAGATGGCAATTGGCCTGTTTGGAACCGGATTTGTCTTTCTCCTCATGAAAGTACATAATATGAGAAATTAGCTAGAAATTAAATTTTTTTATGTATTTAGATTTTGTTAGCTTGTTGACAAAAATAGAGCAATACTTGTAATTTTCAATTGCATTGTATGTTAAGTAAGTATCTTAGTTTAAGAAAGCATTTTGGTAATGTTACTGTAAGTGAAACCAATAATCTACTTACCAAATCAATCTTGAATAAAACATTTGCTGAATTTGCATAATTGGTTTTGTTGCTTTGGAGGTTTCCAGTTTTTTCCTTATGTGAACCTGCACAGCCTCAAATAATAAGATACTCCTTGGACTTGCGGTCCCAACCCCCAGAAAGAAAACCACATCAGCAATCCAGAGGTAAACTGTTATCTAACACAAAAATAATTTTCTAGGTGTTCAGCAACAAATTATGATCCATTAAGTCTGGGTTTAATCACCATGAAGACATGCTGGAATCTAGGAACAGTTTGAAAACTGATGAGAAGAAAACAGACCATTACTCTGATAGTTTGGAATACAGACAATGAATAACTGAGACACTCTTGGCAAATTTAAAGCATAATGCTAATGAAGATCATTTAGGTTGTAAAAATGTTCACCCAGAATCTAGTAAGGTAGAAAAGACTGTTCTTTTTTTCTACTGTTTGAGATTAATTAATATAGAAATTATTTTTAGAAAGCTTGCATTGAATGTATAAGAGAAAATTGAAATTATTGGTTCAATTGAAATGGTTTTCATTTTGGCCATGAAAGAAGTTTTTATTACAAAATAATGTATTTTATTTCAAATACTTTTGAGAATATTTCACAAACATATTACTAATATTCATATAAATAAATTACTAAAGGCATGTTCAAATTACATTGACTTTATGATTTATTGTGTTTGAGATTTTATGAATCTCAGCCTACACCAAATTTTGCAGTGGCTACATATTCTTCAGTGTTTTTCAGAGTCTGTTGGAGCCTGATCCTCATTGTAGAATCTCTGCTGCCACAGCAACTGAGATCACCCAACACAGCAGAGACCAAAGTTGAATCCTGGAATCCCATTCGATATTATTCAGCGTGTACACTGTGTGTACCATTTGTGCCACAAAGAAGTTGATATGGCTTCTGTTACGAAGTGCTGGCAACTGCACAGAGAGAGAAAAACGTAAAAGTTGGTAGCACTGACTGCCAGTCTCTATCTACAAGTGAAGCACAATCGTTGTGACTATCACTTTACAATCCATGTATGGATTTTTAGAGTAATCTGTGGAGTCCACTTTGTCGTTAACCGAGACTAGGAATTGGATATACTTGTGGGCAGCCACGTATCGAGTGCCCTCAAAGTGGCAGATATCTTTGACTTAAAAGCAACAGTGTTTTTTGGCAATTGAGGTGTTTGAGGTGTCGTTTTGGTTCCATCATGGAACTTGAGGAATTCGTAAACTCCTCTCTACATTCTAATGTGGTTTTCAGGAACCTTTGCTGATTGTTTTGCTTCATGATTTGCTGAACTGAACTTTGAGAACTGTTCCTTGACTTGGGGTTTGGGAACTTGCCACACACTTGGGGTTATTTTGGTCAATGTCTGATATCTAATGTTTTCATTTCTCTTATTATTACAAGTAGTTATTAATAAATAGATTCTAACATTTAAACATGGCTCATTGTGTTTCTATTGTTGCAGGTACATAACACTTCACATAATAGGAAACTGTATATATTATAATATTTTTGAATTGAAGAGATCATCATCATCATGCTCTTGTGAATCCTATGGCAATTGCTATATGTGTTTGATGATCAAGATAAACTAATTTGACTTTTTGGCATAATGTAGTTTACCCTAAAATTGTAGCAATATGATTAGACATTTACTCATTCCATACTTTTTGGTAAATTATCACTTTTTTAAATTCCAAATTCTGAATAGCTGGTATTTTGCGGCTTCCACTGGAACGTTACACTATTTGTTTCTTTCTGTAACACGTTCTGAAAGACAAGCCAATCATCTGGACTGTGAAACAGACAAATCTGCAGCAATATCTAGCATCTTCATTAGTGACTGCAGTTTCGTACAAATTTCTGTAGCACTACAGAAACAGAAGAGAAAGAACTTCAGTTTAAAAGCTTTTATGGTAACTTGGAGACTGCACCTGATGTATTTCAGAATCAAAAGATAAAGCTCAGGTCTCCCAAAAATCAATGTATCTATCTGCAGTGAATGAAAGCATTTAACTTAATGTTAGATAAACCCATTATGATCATTTGCATTAGAAATCTGGTGGACAAGTTGTTGATCCGTGTCATTACCTATGTAGTAAATATGCCAGAATGTTATAGTATAAGCATGAATCCCAACAATATTTTATAAATCCTCAGCAACACTGGCACTGAGGGTGTTAATCTTTTACTAGACAGTGATGTGAGCAATTAAATGAATAACAATAGGCAAAAGATTTTACTAATGATCCAGGTGGCTAGAATTTCTCATTCACTAATGGTCACATTCAAGTCTACTATTGTTAAGTATAACATTAGTTAATGTATGGGGTAAAGAACTGGACTCTGCCCCTCATGAAATCAGTCTGCTTATTTTGTGAGTCTTGAAAAGGATAACTTCCAGATGAGATAACTGCCATCCAAAAATGTAATTCTGCTTGCTATTACAAGGGGATGTCCAAATGATGCTTCTCCCTGAAAAAGAATAATCAGTACAATTATCTACTTTCAATGGACAAAATACACAAAAGATATTTTATGTTGGAAAATACCTCCTAATATTTGAAGATTTTATTAAATGTTTTACTACGTTATGGGCTATATAAATGCAAGTTGCTGTTAAAGCTCAACCGGGGTTGTCTTTTACATTCTAGTTGCAATTGTTTAATAAAGTAGAAAGCAATTAGGAGTTTTGATGCATAATTTTTTTCAATATGGTATTATAGTGTAGTATTGAGATTTGTTTGGTAAATGTTCCTATTAGGAACTTGTATGATTAACCTAGACTGTGAACTATCTATGTAACCTATAATTGCACTGTTTCACACTGTGGTCATTATCTTAATTTGATTATCACAAACTGATAGTGACCAAAATTAGACTGTCATAAATTCAAGTTCCACACAGTAAATGACTCACCATCTGACTTTACAAAGTCATTTTTCCATCTACTAGCCACATTTCAAGAGTGTACTGAATAATGTTCACTCATTTAAATGTGTGCAGCTTCAACAATACAAGTTCAGAACCATCCAGGACAAACCAGCCCAGCTGAATGTTATCCATAGAGCACCTTAAATATTCCCTTATAGCATGCACTATGATAATATAGCAATACAATAAAGTCAGTAAGTGGACAGGAATACAACTCACACAAACTCCCTTGAAACAAACAAACACACGCTGATTTGTAAACATATCACCATTTCTTCACAATTACTGGATTAACATCTGGTACACTAACAACACTCACCAAAGACCACATGGTTCAAAAAGGCACCTTACCATCACCTCGTGGGCAACTTGGGATGGTCAATAAATGCTGACCTTTCCATCCCATGAATGCTTACAAAGGATTAGTACTTTGGTCTCTGAAGCACTATGAGACAAGTCTGAGGCCTCAGAGAGGCTTTTTGTTATCTTGCTTTCACCACTAATTTTCACTGTTTCATACATGGTCCAAGTGTACTTGTTCTTTTTAATTATCAATAATATACATTTTTAATATGGTGGGTCAGGTCTCAGAAATAGGCACCGATGACTGAATACTGTAAAGGATAACACATCACTGACAATGGATACATTTTCCATACAATAAATCTTTAAAAATACCCCCTTGATATTCAGAGCTTCTTACCCGAGTTGTCCTTTGATGAACCAAAATTCCTGAGGTAGGTAGTGACATTATTAATTCCATAGACAATTTTTAATCGTGCAAAAGAAGAAATAGACGCCCATGGAGAAGGGAATTGTGCATTTCTAGCTACATCTTAAATTCCTTTTGCGTGTGTGTATGTGTGTTTTACTTGCATCTGCGGAATGTTGCAAAAGTTGCATTTTAGTGCGATGGGCCCGATTTGCCTACATTTTGTGATTGTCTTGCAGCTGTAACGAGGGCCAGTGAGATAATTGGACAAATTCAAGAACCTTAGCTAAAATAGCAAAGGTGAACTGCTATTTAAAAATTCAAAAAATGTCTTTCCTTTATCACAGTTTTACTCGTTTCAGAGCAAATGCCTTCAGATGTAGTCGGATGATATACACATTCAGCAGAATGTAACTCTCTGCTACGTAGTGTTTTTATATTCCTCGGAAAAGTAGGTTTACCTTGAAAAATTGTGGAAATCGACAGATAAATTACACTACTTTAATCTCCGGTTAATCCCAGTGAATTGGACTGTGCCACTGACATATTTTCAAAACTCATGCCAGAAATCGGCTTGGATAACCTTATAATGGTTGATATCTGAAAGGCTCCTTCGGTGATCAGTTATTTCCTGAATCGATAAACGGTGGCTGTGTTTCTCTTCTGCTAAAAAGACACGTCCTGTCAATACTCCCTGAAGCTTCAGCCTGGTTATCCGAATTATTTGAAACGGGGCTGCTGGTCTATTTTTCGTTTGAAGCCGTCATTTCAATTTGATTTTTTAAGCTCCCTAAATCCATTTCAGCCTCTCACTTTGTTATAAAATGGACAATTTCAAAGCCTTTTCTCAGCCATTGCCAAATCTTTTCTCCCCCTCAATTTTAAGTTATCACAAAATATTATCTGCAAAGTCTGGGTCAATTGATCGCACTTCCTTATGGAAAAGATTTCCTAGAAGCATGCCTGATTTCTTTTTAGTTCTTTATATTCGATAGCTAATAAAAGTAAGTGTTTCTTGGTCACTGCCCAGGAGAGGTGGCGGGCGGGTACCGACACTGAAGATGTCCCAAAGATCTGATGTTTCGGGCCGGGGCAGACAGCGGATTTAAATGTGCTTAATTGGTCCCAGTGTTGGCATATTCCTCGTTTGTTCTTGTCAGGACCAAATGCTTAATGAGGTTTAACGCTTTTAATCCTCTACCGAAAGGAGTTCCTGACAAGTACTTTCTCCTGGTATTCAATCTGACAAAATCCGCCAAAATTACTGACAGAAACCCATGTTCTCCAATAAAGATTAAAACAACAGCGTTTAATGTTGAGCAAGTGCATCTTCCCGAAACAAGCAATGAATAATTATTAGAATCTGAATCCACAATAAAGTTCAAATAAAGGCACAGTTTATAGAATGGGCCCACTTCTTTATTAAACTCCATGCTCTAACATGTATAAAATACCAGGGCGAAACTTATTAACACAGCGACATTCCTACTTGAAATAAACATCCCTTATGTATTTGCAGTCCATCCCATGAAAATGTGTAGTAAATAATCTTAAAGCAATTGCAAACTAAGCGGAGTACACGATTGCTTTGAGTTGATTATTTTATTTCCGTCTTAGAGTCGGTTTGATTTTAATTCATTTCTTAAACACAGTTTACAAGGCATCTGTTCTTTTTCGATTTACTCTTTTGTATTTCCACCGATAATGTGACTAAAGACACACGTATAACATTAATGGCCACTTGCGATAAGTTTCTGCAGATCTGAGCAAGAAATTCGGTGGTCACATGTTTTTCATTCGATTAATGGCTGTTTAAGATTTTTAAAAATTGTGAAATTGGCATTTCATCCTGAACAATGCGGATGTGTATTCTGAATCCTGTTGTTGAATTTGCGTCTTTATTCTACCAAACCCGCTGACATTTACAGCCATTGTGTGACGTTCGAAGATTTCGTACATGTGAAACCGTCTTGAATCTTTCAAACTTGGCTACGGCAAAGTTCAACCGGCAAATGTAAAAAAGGTGGCAGGCAAATTATCCAGAAAATTATACACAAAGTCTATATACATATTAAATGACAGCAGGGTTATTTCATGGTCAAGATTTGATAATGTTCTACTCATTAACAAGAAGTATCTAGACTTTAAGCATTCTGTATCAAATAACACTCCATCTTTGACGTACTTTTCTCTTCGAAGAAGCGTATAACATCTGTCCGGTATTATTACAACGCAAGAGTCAGGCATTATATTAAAACGGTTCCATCTTAACAAACTCAATGAGAGTGAAAATTGTAGATATTCGTAAGATGGCATAATAAAGGCCAAGAACTAAATAATTCCAATTGTGTGCTATAAAAGTAGTGGAAACGTGGTGAGTCTCCACTTTCGCTGTTAAATAAGAAGTGATCCAGGGTCATTCCTTTGGTAAAAGACGTTTAACTTTATTAATGCAACACATAGAAATATAGGTTTTAAATTATGCAAACCAAGTACGAAAGTCAAAGACTTCCAGACCATTGTTCCAGAGAAATGTGTATCAACACGCTTCTACATGCATCCATCCATAATTGAATTAAGGTAGGATTTTTATCGGGAACTGAAGAATGGGAATGTATTAAAATACTGTCGATCAAAAGTTGATATTAATTGTATTTTACGGGTTTTAAAAATATTTGCGCTATTGATGTCAGTGAGATGCATTTCGGAACAATGTAGGTCGTTACTGGAACTGAAGTGTTCAGAGATCCATGTCGAAGATCTTCCCATAGGCATACAGAAAAGAGAAAACGGCAAATATGACGGTCAACTCGATGATAACCATTTGCAGAGATGGGTTCGAGTGTCTTTTCCCGAGGGACCAGTATTTCGGAGCAAAACTCAAGGAATAAAGTTGCTGTAAAAGTTTCTGAGGAATGATGTTCATTTTGTGGACATCCTGAGCAAGACAGTAACTGTAACCAGTCTGAGTATAAAGATCAAGACGTCGGGAAATTCATACCAGTGTAATTCGGCCGTTGTTTCCATTGTTGCGATGTTCTGTTCCCATTTTAAATATTGTAAGATTTCATGGGAAACCACATTTAGCCCTGGTTTATTTTGAACCATTTTAAACTGCTGAATTCCGTGGAAAATAACATGAAGCGAATTGTCTAGTCTTCTTGAAAATGCAACTTCACTGAAGTAATCTGGTCGAATTATTGGAAAGGAAGTCGGATGATTGTTCTATGGTTCTATGGTTCTATTGGAGTATGTTTGGAAGTTTGGAGTCACTCCCTTGTCTGAAGTTCAGTTCTGTGCCACAGGTAAACTGCAACATGTAAGGTTTAAAGATAACGACTCTTTGATTTCATCGCATGATTTCCAGTATTTAAGAGTTCATGGGTTTTTGACAAAGGGATCTTAAAATGACATTGAGATCAAAGCAATTCAATATTATTCACGATTCAGATTTATCAATAGTTAATTAATCTTGATGAACTTTTGTGAAAGTGTTTTCGATTTCATGAAAAATATTTTCTTTAAATGTCTCATACTTAGACACCAGTGTTTAGAATCCCTCGGTTGATTTCCCTCTTACCATATCCTAGAACCACGGTTTCAGCCAAATTACACACGGGTATCTATGTAGGAAGATATTTCGGCGTTGCACTAAATGCTGACTTTTCTGACTCCCCAAGAAATAAATTCCAGAATGATATTTAGGGTGGCTACAAATTCTGCATTTATACCGATTCTGCAGACTATCCGACTCATTTTGAGCCAATACATGCAAATGTTAAGTTCAAAACTTACTGATAACAGAGGCGAGAGTGTTTAAATAAACAGCTAATGTTTAAATTGGCTAGAGAGTCCTTGAAACCGGCAGCTGGCTGTTAATTAATTCCTGGATTTCAATTATGGATATAAAATCCCATTACTATGTGCACAACTTAGACAAATGAAATTAGTAAATGCGCGTCAATATGCTTCATTTTAGTCGACCTGTAAAACGCAAAGGTAGAGCTGCAAACATGTCACATTGCGTAGAACCAAAAGGGTACCTCATCTGGGCATTTACTTTCGTCTTTTAAAATTGAAGTTTATTACATTATTACAGGTGGAAACCCACTAACACAAATAAATATAAAAACATATGAATCAATGGAGCATTCCAGTGTGTGTATTTTTTTAATGTCTATTTGTTAGTTTCAGGTCCTCCTGGGTGATATTAATGGACTTGAATGTGGGAATAAGTTGCATTAAAAACCAATGAGATTTACTGGTGAGATCGGTGCTAATAGACCAATGTGCAGAGTCATAAAACTAACTGGAAAATGAGGTTAATTTTATCAGGAAATACATGGTAATCTAACGCAGTACTTTCAATGAAACAACATGAAATTTTAGACAAGAGCTTTAAAAATGACGGCTGTTGTGAATCGGGGTATGACAAAACTCTCAGGAATAAAGTATGGCATTCCGAGTAAAACAGTACTTGATTTTAGACAAGTGCTATTAAAACAAAACTATTTCCGATGTTGCAGTGCTTCGGAGTATTGTGAGAGCCTTAGTAAAACCATCTCGCCGTACGGTTGTAATGGATTTATCTGTCACTTCGCTCATTCACACATCTACCATGTAGGTTTTGTTTGATTGGGAAGAGGTGGACGCTAATTGACCAGGCTGTTCATCAGAACTGACTGGCAACTGACCTGTAGATCCCTTGCTTCCTTCACTGCCGAGTTCTTAGCAATCTAAGTGTTGTCCACTTTTCCAAACCGAGATCAAAGACCAACCTAATGAATCGAGACAAAAGCTGAAGATATTCTGCAGGTTCAAAGGATTTGGCAGCCACGTGAACTGCCTGAATTTATCACAAAAAATATTTCCAAGCTCTCATCTCCAAGGCAGCAAAATCTATAATACTAATAACAGAAGTAATTGAAAAGACAGCCAATACATATTTAGATCTTGCTTGGTACCTTTCATGTTTAGTAATTAATAAATATTGCACTAATTTAGCGAGATTGCCGTCTCATTAATACAGGGTGTCGTTTTATTTTATCTTTCAATCTTTTATTTTGTCGATCAAAACGTACAATCCGACCAATTATAGTGATCAAATAATTTATTATCGACGATTCTCTGCAAAACGAGGTAGGCGCACCGATGAGGGACCGTACCCACTCCTTGGGTCGGTTTGAAAGGGTCGTTGCATGGAGAGTGGTCCAGTCCTTGCCCGTCCTGTGTGAATGATAAAGTGCTGACGCCCTGGGTTCGAGATCTTTGCCGCTGGGCTCGATAACGTTATTTCAGCCCCAGGCTTCATCCATCAGGGCAAACGTGCCCCACCCCTTCTCCACACATAGGACTGAGGCAGCCAACATCAGCTAGCACAACCTCAGAGCGAGCACAGAGAATTACAGCATCTGTGGAGTGGACCAGTCCAAGCGTTTCAGCGACCGCCGCGGATGACAAGAGTTCCAGCGGGATGTCCACGGCGCGGTGTCCCGCGGAGAGGGACCCGACTCGGTGCCAATGTTACTGAGACTCGGCGCGATTTGAAGAGCCACTCAGTCGTGGGTACCGGCATCTGACAATCTGAAAGCACCAATCAATGGGAATTTTCCACAGACCATGAGCGATCTCATCAGGATCCAGATTAAAGCGTTTTAATATGAACTCCGCGCTCTGGCTGCCCCTGCCTTTGATCGTTTGGTGGCTCGCACCTCGAGTTCACTCGTCATGGTGGTAAGTTACTCAGTCGGTTCGTGTTGCAAGACTAGCAGCCAGTACCAAACGCCAGGCGATACTGCGTGTCTAATATCCTGTAACTGCGGGGTAAGCACCTGATATTTTATACCTTCCACTTGCAACTGTCTCCAGTTTGTTCGTGGCTGCATCACCTTTCTGTGGGCGCTTGCTAAAATGTAGATTTTGCGGCAGACTATTAGAACTTATTCCATGATCTCTGCACTTGAAGCGCAGTTAATTTATTCCACCTTATTGAACAAGAACGAATTAAAAACTTTCGTATTTTAATTATTAGCTTCCTATCATCGGACGAAGGGGCAGCCTTCATTCGCAGTAGCCTGGAAATTACACAGTGACCTGGAAACTGAGCAGCGTGACGCTTGTTTTTAGGTGGGATGTGGTCCGGTGTTGACTTTACCCGGAGGAGAGAGCACTGGAGATTATTTCCAGGCGAAGTCACGCCTAGGACAAAAGTGGGCCATGCACTTTATTCACCCGAGAGCGCCGGAACCTCTCAGTGTTGGGAACATAATCCATGCAATGCCAACTCCGCACCGCCCGGCATTCATTGGAGCAGGCAGCTCCACACCAAGCCTGATATGAGGCAATTTGGCAATTTTCTTTGGAGGAGACCTGACTGCGCAGTTGGTGCTAAGTACAATCGTACTTCAGTGCACCAAAAATGGGTGTGATTCAATTTTAAGGCATGTGTACTTTAATGCCAATGTCTCTGTCTCCATGGACCTGCAGCCTCGCAATTCAAAACAGTCTCTTCCACCACAACCAGATGGAGAGATGGGTAAAGGCTAAAGGTCTGGATTGGAGTGGGTTTGGGGTGGGGCTTAATGCTTGTGTCTATCCGTGACCAGTGCAACAATAGTGCTTCAATACCTTGCTGAGTGTGCTGAGGACACTAACTCGCCATTCCAACATCTTCAGAAGGTATCACTCCACAAGCCATTTCATCCGCAAATTAAATTGTACGCAGAAATGACCATCCAGTTCAGCTCCACCGCTTTGCAACTTTGCCACCAGCTGACAGAATCTCCTGTCCAAAGTATCCACTGATTAAATTCAAAGGCTGCCAACGATTTAAACTTGTCAAATCAAAACATGCCTGCAACTACAATGTGCATACTTTTTTTTAAAAAATGCATTTCAGTTGACTGTGCGTGTTTGTAAATGGAAGAAAATCAGAAAACTACATTATTCCTTCAAGCAATCTAATGTTTGTCCCCTGAAATCTTTGAAACAATTCTTAAATGTCGATTCTTAAATATCTAAAAGACTTTGACTTAATGATTTTGCAATTGTACAACACCCAACCCCACCTGTCATCATTAGTTCATCGTCACTAAATACTGAAGATCCCTAACCAAAAACATCTTAGGCATCCCTTTGCTGGACAGACTGCAGCAGTTCCAGAAAGCAGTTCAGTACCACTTTTCTCAAACCAAATAATGAGGAATAAAGGCTGGCCTTGCCAGTAATGCCCACATCCAGTAACTGAATGAAGAAAAGGCCTTTAATGAGCAAAAGTAGTTTGTATTTGAAAATTGACTTTTCCCTCCTGAATGAACAGAAAAAAGTCCTGTTGGTGAAAGAAAGTTTTCAATATTGCTCCTCGTGAGTTCCTGGAAGTTCAGACATGCAAATACAGGTCTCCAGATTACCTAATAATGTGCTGTTTCCACCCATCTCCTCTGAGCAGAGGACATACACTGCCAGTTTTTCTTTGACACTTTTTTGATAAAACTAAATGAGACATACAAAATTCCTGTTAGTGACAATTAATAAAAGTAAAGGCATCCAGCTTGTATCATTTGGGCAAGTGGAGAAAGGCTTACATTTTTTTTAGTTTTTAGCTTATTTCCAGTAGTTTCCCAGAAACATTTGTATTATTGTGGACCCTAAGTTTGAGATATACATTATTATAAGAGATTTTAGGGATCTGAAACTGCACTTTTCTAGTGTCCTTTTCTAAGCTATTATTTTTATGTAAACCTTATTGGTCAACAGATGAAAATTCAGATCATCAGATGATTTGCTAATGTGATGACTTTGAAACTAGGTTAGTTCTTAGATAGTAACCTTTTCACTCAATTATGAAAAAATCATCCACAAATGCTTATCTCTACAAATTCAGTGCCAACACTTGGATCTGAATGGACCTTTTAGGGGTCTACTAGCTAACTGTCTGACTTGGCAAGGAGAGAGGATCAAATGAGGGAACCAGTAATTGAACAACTGTATAGGTGTTGTCAATGTAATGTTCTTCTAGAGCCCTTGTGCCTCAGTGTAATTCAACAAATGCAGCAAAATTAACTCTGAATAGCCTATATATTCCTACATAAGAAGCACAGGGAACTGAAATCCTTTGAGTCCAGCTAGATGAAGTACTCCATAAGAAATGCAAAGCAATGACTACAAAAGGATTGCCCATTGGATGCCGAGATTCCCATCTTGGTATCCAATGGGTGGAAATATCACATCAGCTATTGGGCTTAATGGCCAAGGACTCATCGGATTTTATTCACCAACCTGGAGAAAATGGGAAGTAAATTGCATTTCTCAACTGAAGCTAGAAATTAGTAGACTATCTTTCCCCCAATGAGGAGCAAATGCTTAGAATTAATACTTGTCATTATTAAATAGTGTAGCTGAACAGAATTGTTAGAATTTTTGTATGATTGGTTAGATTGACCTTATCAGGAATACCATAGAAATAGCTAGCCTTTGGTTTCAAGCAACATACACTACATATGTCACATAGGTTATGGGCATGAAGTCCTCCTGGAAGTATAAAGTCAACAACAACATTGCTGGTTCATTGAATTAAATAATTACTGAGCCTTGGTGCTTTGAGTGTTGATTATTTTTCATTCATTGGGAGGAGGGGGTTGTCTGGAACAGAATGGGGAAGAGGAAGGGAAAAGAGGAGGGCATGTGTATTGAGTGGAAGAGTGGAGAAGGAGAGGTAAGTGAAGGTTTGTCCTCATTGGACATTACATGGAATACCTGGAATATGGCAGTCTCTGGTTATCTTTACCAACTCTGGCAGGTACATGGGTGCCCTTGGAACTCGGGTGATTTGTGACAACATCCCAGGTTTGGTGAGCAGACAGCGACAGCTTTGTCATAAGCACCCAGATACGATGCAGTCAATTGGAGATGGAGCCAAAGAGTGGATCGCAGAATGTCAACATCAATTCCGCCATCACCGCTGGAACTGTAACACGCTGGACAGAGACCACACACTTTTTGGTCGAGTCATGCTCAGAAGTAAGTAAAATCTACAGAGGACATGTTCCGAAATGTACTTTTATTTCCCCATAAGTGCCCTGATGAATCAATTCTATTATATGGTCTTTGTCAGGCTGCAGTTCAGAAAGGAGGCCAAAAAGCATAATGATGTGCTGACCGGCCAAAGTTACACTGTTAGCAGTATGTACTGTGTCTCAGTCACAGGTGGAGCTTTGCTCCCAAACTTGGACTCAAGTATGGAATGCTGCTCACGGTGGTGCTAAATTATAATTCCGGAAGAGTGCAGATAGGCAATCGTATGAATTAAAAAGTCAACAGTATGAGTTTGGTATTGTCTAGATTGGAAAGCTCTATTAACTGTTGGTTTATCTCTAACCACCTGATACACTCATGTATACATGCATAAAAAAAGCCGTAAGATGTCCAACTCTTTCCAAAGGCTGAAATGTGATTTTCTTGTGTGGAGAAAAGGCAGATTCAGGTATCTTGGTCCTTGCCCTGAATGGGCATGTTGGTTTTGTGGTTAACTACTTTTTTACAACAAATTTATGCTAAAGATTTTCTGATGTAAGCTCATCATCCTGAAATATTAAATCTGGTTCTTTCTTTTCAGATGCTGCCTAACTTGTGGAGCAACTCCACCATTCCCTGCTTTAAACAATAGTATTCCAACTTTTAGTCAAATTGGGGTCTTAACTGTATTGTAAAAATGTCATTATATATATAGAATGATTATAGTTAATGCTGGACATTCTCAGCAAGTTAGACAGCATTGCTGGATGCCGCCTGGTGTCAGTATAAAAGTCACCCTAACTGCATTATATATGAAATAAGTATGTGTCAGGCTGGAAGTAAGCTCCTAGTGAATAAGGCTATTGAAGGTTTCAGGTAGTCAAAGCAATAGGAAGTTTACTACCATACAAACTCAGACTGCTTCTGTGCAATGTACTAAGTTTTCCATCAATTCTTAGTAATTAGGTTTTTCCAAATACACTGTAGATTTTACAAATTCTAATTCTAACAGGCATTACATTATTGGTTTATATCGGTACTTTTCCATTACTATTTTTGATGTCTTATGTATTTTTTATATTTTTAAATGTTTAATTTTCATTGTTTGAAATTAATGGCATATGAATAAGGTTACTCCAGACAATTAAGATCATTTGTTTGCATAACATTGTTAATAAATGATATTAATTTTCTGTAGCAACTTTCTGTGTGCTATTCTGCTGGAGATAATACTATTTGAAGTTAAGTTTATTTTATTATTGTCAATAAAAAAGGGATATTGATTGCAAGAAGTCCAGTGGAAACCATATTCTCCACTGTTATTATGGGTGTTCTGTGCATTAATAGGCATGTTAACCAATTGCCCTATGCTGTCCTACACAGGTAGCAGAGAAGCCGCCTTTGTTTATGCCATCTCTTCTGCTGGGGTCGTGTTTGCCATAACAAGAGCCTGTAGTCAGGGAGAACTCAGCTCCTGTTCCTGTGATCCCCAAAAGAAAGGCATCTCCAGGGACAACAAGGGAACTTTCGACTGGGGAGGATGCAGTGATAATATTGAATATGGTATTAGTTTTGCTAAAGCATTTGTGGATGCTAAGGAAAAGAAAGGAAAGGATGCCAGGGCACTGATGAACTTGCATAATAACCGAGCTGGTAGAAAGGTAGGTTCATTCTTATTCGACAGCTCTTCGTAAGTGTTGACTTGCCATTGTCATATTTGATTTGGGATTAGGAAGCAGCCTTCTTTAAAATGCAAAATGAAAATTAAAAACACTTCTGCTTTTAATTCAGAAACGTGCATTAATCACAGGAGTAATAGAAGTTTTTAAAATACTGGATTATTGTGCATAGCCTTTCCTTACATCAGATGCTGAAAGTCAACATCAAGGCTCTTCAGTTAAGTACAACAAGTTTGGATTAAAGGGTAAAACACTTCTATTTCCATCCAAGCAATGTGCCTTGACTAATCCAGGAAAAACACATGAGAAGAAATAGAAGCAGGAGTAAGTCATTCAACCATCCCGCACCTATTTTGCCATTCAGTGAGATTGTGGCTGTGCCTATGTTTCAAGCCCACTTACCTGCCTCATCTGAAGTTCGGTACATTCGCAAAAATAAATTAATAAATTAATCTCAGGTTTAGGTATGCACGAAAGCAGAGCATTCATAACTGTCCAAGGTAGAGAATTCTGAAGATTTACAACACTGTGCAAAAAGGTTTCTCCTCATTACAAATCTAAATGACCAGCCTTGTACTCTGAGACTATTCCTGCTGGTTCTACATTCTCCAACTGGAGGAAATAGTCTTTCAGCATCTGCACTGTCAATCCTGCTCAGGTCCTTACATTTTCTGTTGTTGCACCCAGCCACCTGTGGCCCTTTGGGATGAGATTACCCGACAATTGTTCACATAACCATCTGGACGTATTACTTGAATATTCATTGAATGATAATGACAGCACAAGGTGTAGGGACCGGCAGAAAAACATAGTTTTGGCAGTAAAAGGCTCCAGTACTTTTACGAGCTTGTGTCTACGCACTCAAAAAGATTGAAAATTGGACCTTCGTTCAATTTCCAATTTGCAACCAAAAATTGTCTGTTAATTGCATTAAAAATCAAATTTTATAAACTTGAAGGAAAAGCCCAATATGTTGAAAGCATACCTGCATCTGAAACAAAAGATAAAAAAGTAAGGTAAAATAATGCTGTTTTCTATGCTGATGGATTTGGCAAGCGCTTCAAATATTACTTGATCGTATTAAGTATATTAAATACTTATTTTTCATATCCATAAATCTGATGTTCAGAGAATAAATAGTACAGTCCCAGCTCTTGAGGTGGGTGGAGTGTGTGAGCGAATTTCAGGAGACTTGCCAAGCATAACAATTAATTAGTTCTTCACCTTATGGGTTCAGGAGATCAACTGCTTGTAATAAATTACCTTTCCCTTTTGTGGGTAGGAATGTCTCTGATAACCCCGTGAGCATCTGTACAGTGGCTGTAATAATTCTTGGTTGCAACAATACTGATTCTCATGGATATTATTTCAAGGATTCTAGTAAGAACATGGACAAATATATACTATCTTTTAAATTTCCACACCTACATTCATAAAAAAATTACAGCAACATTGTATGTATTTTGCAGCAATTAAGATTCACAGTAAATTTTGGCTGAGGTGAGTACTTAAGAGTTAGAAGCACCATACGGCCTCTTGAGCCTGCATCACTGTTTAGTAAGATCTTGCGTAATACTGTGCCCGAAGTCTACTTTGTCTCCCAATCCCCAAATCCCCGATTCCCTTAGTTTCCAAAAATCTATTGATCTCAGCCTTGAAATTACTCAATGATCAAGCAATCACGTGGCTTCTAAGGCAGACAGTTCCTAAGATTTTACATTGGCCTTTACAAAATTTTCCCACGTTAATACTAAATTGCTGATTCTTGAAATCATGGCCACTGAACTCTCCAGCTAAAGGAAACAATCTCTTCAGACCAACCTTGTCAACTCTTCGCTAAATCTCAGGATCACCTAACCTTAATCAGGATTGACCCTGGTTCATCCAGGACCAGCTATTAACTTAATATTATTGAATGATTATTGCTGTGATGTCAGTGGTGAATTGATGTTAAAGTGCTGCTGTTGGTGTGTATTGAAGATACTGTGTTATTTTCCCTTTAGGCTGTAAAACGTTTCCTGAAGCTTGAATGTAAGTGCCACGGAGTTAGTGGATCATGTACTTTGCGAACCTGCTGGCTCACCATGGCAGACTTTCAAAAAACTGGTAACTACCTGCGGAGAAAATACAATGGAGCTATCCAGGTGATCATGAACCAAGATGGGACTGGTTTTACTGTAGCAAACAAGAACTTTAAAAAACCAACAAAGAATGACCTGGTGTATTTTGAGAGCTCTCCAGATTATTGCGTGATGGACAGAGAAGCAGGTAATTTGTCCATCTACTATTTACATTGCAGTTCATTGGATGTAAATTCATTATGATTGCAACTACACACACTACAACCTAAGCTAAGACTGAGCCAATGTACTTGCACTGAAATTATAAATCGATTCTGACATTATGATCATTACCATTCTTTGAACTTTCTTATTACTACCAGCATAACTCTAAATGAGAATCATTGCTTTCCATAGTGGGGAAATAATTAGTAGTTATTTTGTTTTCTTAACTTTCTGAGTCCAGTGGAATAAAAGAATTCTAACAATTTCATTCAAATACAAGCTAAAGGCTTTAATAAGCTTAGTTTACTAGTAATTCAAGTTACATTTCAGAGCAACAAATGGAAAAATAATATTGGTGTATCGAGTGTTCTGAGAGTAAGATCAAGAAATACTGCTACATAATGTAAATACAAGTGCAATCTCCATTCAAAGTACATTGAATCCAACCAGGGTGAAGGGAAGTTAACATAAAATGGAAGCAAGCAGAAACTGCTCCATTCCTTACGAAACCCCTCCCAGTTATATAGAATGTTTAAACTAGCAAAACATCCAAGACAGTTCACAGGAATATTATCAAACAAAAGTTCTTAACCTGGCCACATACAAGGCATTAGGGTAAAGGAGTGAAAGCTTGGTCAAAGGGACAATGTTTTAAGAATGTCTTAGAGAAAGAAGAGGTGAACAGGTTTGGGGAGGGAGATCCAGAGCTTCGGCTGAAAGCATAGGTTTCAATAGTGGAACAGTTGAATCAGGGGACAAACAAAAAGCCAAATCTTTTTTTATTCATTCGCAGGAAGTGGGCATTACAAAAAAGGTCAACAGTTGTTGCCATCCTTAATTGTTCTTGAATTGGTGGGTCGGAAGGTCATTTCAGACAGTAGTTAAGAGTCAACTTGAGCTCTGTGGTCACAGTTTCCTTGCCTAAAGTAGATAAACAAATGAGATGTTCAACTGCAATAATACAGAAGTCATTATTACTGTTACTAGTTTTTTCATTGCAGATCACATTTTAAATATTTAATTGAATTTAAAATCCACAACTTTAAAGATGGAATGAAGACATGTCTCCAGATCATGAGTCCAGGCTCCTAAATTGTTCAATTAGGAGACAACCAGAAATACAATCATATCCTGGTAGCATAATTAAATAAGGATTCTCTAACTGGTGAGACTGGAGAAATAGGACAGATAAACTCAGAGAGGCATTTGATGAAAGGATGAAAACTTGAAAGTTTGAGCATGCTTCATCAGGAGTTTGCAAATGGGTCAGTAAGCACTGAGGTGACGGATCAATAACAAAATGGTGCTGGAATGAATATAGGCACCAAGGTCAGCTGTATTTACTACCATTAGTCTTCAGCTTACTACAGTACTTACCAAAAAAAAAGCATCTTTGCACTCACTGCAGAAGTAATTTTCAGTTATTTGGCACTAATGGAGCAGACAGCGCTGAAATGTTTTTGCTCCAGTAAATGTCAGTTCTGGCACTCTTAAAAGAAGAGAAACTAGGAAGCCAGTGCTCATGATGTTTAAAGGAAAGAATTCAATTAAGGCATGAAATAGACTCTATATGTTATGCTGGTTAGATCCATTAAATAATTCTTCAGTGTCACATAATAGCCTAATTGACATTGTGCCCGTTTTCATAAAAGGATATGCTTCCAAAAATTTTTGTCCTAATAAGAGTTTTCAAAGCGTTTAATTTTGATAGGAAAGCATTAAATTAAAATTGGTTGTGAAATGATAACCTCAACATTATCCTTCCATTCTCTGCATCATTTTATATAATGTTTGCCATGGTAATAGTTTAGATTCAATAATCGCACAGTGCGTTAAATTGGATATGCCCATTTATGAACGTTATCCTATGAACAACTTGGACAAGAATTCAACGTGATGAGATGCAACAGCAGGTTTTCCTTGATGAAGTACATTATGGCCTGGATCTTCCCAGTAAATGCCAACACTTCCAAAGAGAAATGTTGACATTTACCCATTTAAGAGGAAGCAATCCAGGACTTCTGTGCCAGCATTTTCATACCCTCTGAACTTACTGACTACCAAGTCTGTGAGTTGACTCTGCCTCTAAACTCCACAGCAGTGGATCTGCTTTTTGCTGAGATTCCTCAGCTAACCTGATGCAGGATTCATCACCCCATTCATCTTAAATAGGATGGGAGGTCCTCTACATAGATAACGTTTAGGCAAGTTCTTGTGTTGTTAATCACTTCAGTTTAATGTAATGGTTGTAATTATTTAAATGTCTTTTCTAGAGACTTTTAAAAACCTTAGCAATATTGATAACCAGAAAAGCTGGTGAAAAGCTCTGTTGCCTATCATGGCATTTTTAGAGCAGGACTTCTTCAGAGGGTCACTGGATGCTCTGCTATTGCTACACTGTGCTGCTGGAATCCAGGATACTCTGGGCTAGCAGCATAGGCCCTCTGCATTCAAACCAAATTCGTATGGGTCCATTGGTGGCAACTGTGGGCAGGACACTGCCAGCAAAATTCTTTTAGTTCGAGGTTCTGTTACTCCAACTTACAAGTTCCCATCTTTTGAATATTAAATATACTAGCTGCTGAGAAAAAGGAAATGAGTTTGTACTTCAATACCATTTTGCCTTGAACAACTGTGGGTGGCAATCTTTTGACAGTGGGAGCAGTATTCCAACACGAAGTTACGT
>JARFYF010000029.1:26913708-26924865 GCA_030265395.1 Rhina ancylostomus | reverse complement strand
CTGCTTTTCTCCAAGGATGCTGCCTGGCCTGCTGAGTTCCTCCAGCATCATTGTGTTTTTCATCTAGATTCCAGCATGTACAGTCCTTTATTTCTCTATAGAAGTTCTGATTTTTGTTTTATTTTGCTGCTTACCTCTGATCAGGTAAGTGTTATTACCCACCTGACATTTCAACTTCAGAAAGATCAGCATGCCCTTGTTTTCTGCCATGATCTGCTTTCTATGAATAGGGCCCAAAATATGCATGATCCCCAACCATCCACTGAATTTTCTGCATCAGTTCATGAAGCCCTCAAATTGCTCAGCAAGAGTCTGAATCAGGGTCCATATATAACGTAATTGCTTCCTTGCAATTTGGGGCCTGGCGACCAATTTATTTTAGATGTTCAATTACCAGATATTTAGTTAGATTCCTGCTGCATTTCTCTTATAGGCAGAATTAGTTACAGCTCATCTCCATCATTCGAGCAAGAACTGATATGGATTTCAGTCAGGTTTGTTTCTTTCAGCATGCTGGGTGCTCACGCAACATTTGTTTCAGGTTGACCTGGTTTTTATGTTAAAGTTCCAATTGTCCCAGTGGCTCTTAGGATAAACATACTAATGGCATTTTGCCATACAGATCAATCTTTTGATTAAAGGCAGGCCAGGAGTAGAAGCACATTCATCAACCTCAATATTCCTGGCCTATGGAGAGGGGAAATCATGCAGAATTACTGCCCCAGATCACTATCCAGTGACTTCTGCTGAAGGTTTGCATGCAATGACATCAGATCAGGGCACAAGCGAGCCTATAGTACTTCTTCCTTCTCCTATAAAACTCTCATTCATTGTTACAGCACACATTTGAGAAAGGGTCATTATTTCAGGCACGGGGACCTGCTACTACTAATAGAACCAAATTTCAGCCTGACTTACTGACAGTAGGACAGGAAGAACATATTTCAATATTGCAAATTGAGATCTCAGCACAAATTTACACCATAAATTGTGTAAATAATATGCCTGGCAAATAAACAAACGTGCTAAGGTTCTGATTGTAAAATGTGAAGGAAATAAAAGAAATTCAAATTCATAAAATTGGCAGCTCTAGCAACAAAAGGCAATTTTAAAGTTCACTTTAAAATGAAAGAACTAAAATAAATGATAATGTTATAATTATAACAAATTTGATGCAATTATTGGGTCATGGAAAATTACCTGCATTACATATTTCTCACTTGTGATTCTCAGCACGACCAAATAAAACTGATAGATTTTTTTGAAGTGAGATACATATAGCTTTATTTTCATCAGTTTCCAGACCTTTTTGCTTGATGTTATCATGCCATGTTATTCTCAACTGCTGAATAAGTACATACTAGTTCAGAAATGTGTAATTTAGATTGAAAATATCCATAAAAATAAAGCACAAAGATGCATTGTGTTAATTTTGAAATCATTGGATTAATATTGTTATGTGGTAACTTTCTAAATATTGTAACAAATGAGAGTACTGTATTATTTAAAACTAGTTTGTCAATTTCCATTTTCTCTTTTTTGGTAATATAGATAGTGGAATTTTTCAACTATGGAAACAATATTATCTTGGAACTCCCAAACTGTACTAAATAAACTTATAATAAATACTAAGAAACAAAGAAATTATGGTGTGATAAATTTGTCCATAAAGATTTTAAGCTCTAAGGGTTGTGATGGACTATGATTTTGCAGAAGGTGTTGTAAGATTATACTTGTTGTGCTTTATGGGTTTTCTTATAAAATGGCTATGAAAAAAATGATCAAATCACAATGTTTTAATATTCAAGACTGAACCCATGAAATGCTGAATTTCAATTAATAGAATGCAAATATTTGTTCAAATTATGACATCACTGTTCCTGGCTCACTGCACAAAAGAATCAGCATTCATTTTAAAGACTAACCTTCTGAGATATAATTGGTTTGAACTTAGTCATTCAAAGATCGTTGTAGTTACTCCTGTTCTTATAGTCATTTTGATTTTTATTCTAGAATCATCTTAATTTATAAAATACTGCCCATCAATCATGACAGCTTGGCAGGATCTATTTTTTGCTCACAAATATCTGCCTTTATTTACAAATCTGATGAACAAAATTGTAAACAGTTCTTGTATGCATCTTTGGTTGAACAAAAATGTGTATAAATAAGCACAATTTCACTTTTGTAAAATGGACCTCAAATTGAAATAAAAGCAGAGCCACTTATTGTTCAAAACAACCTTGTTCTTCATAAACCAATCTCTTCTCCTTCCTGAATATTCATACAGTTCCCTGCAAAATCTGATGATGGGATATTGATGAAAATCCCCAAGTCTATCCATCTCCATTATAAAAGTGTTTGCAAACTCTTCAATACTGGTTTCTTATATATAGTGAATGAAATATTTTTAGATTTGTTGGAACAGTAAAAAGATGACATGTATTTCCATGTAGATTTTTCATATCATTTGGGGTAACCCTGGAAAAGCAATATAATTTGGGGGGATTAAGTTACAAGCATGGCATTGAATCAACACTCCCTTATATCTTTCACCATTCACTTTCCCCAGCAACTCCTTTGCTTTCTACATCTGCTTCTTTAAAACTATTCTTTGAAGTCACTTGCAATAGTATAAACACATTTCCACCTATCTAGCTAAGGATTGCATGTTCACAAACTGATGTCCTGGGCTATGTACAACTTTTACACACCTCCAACTGACATTGTTCCCCAGCACAGCCCAAAATCTATACTCCCTCAAGTCCAGAGTATGTGGACTTGAATGCAAAGTGCACTGCCACCTTCAGATCTGGCAGAACAACTCTTAGTACTATTCTGCGATCCTCTCTCCTGTCTAAACTCCTTCCTATAAAATTATGCTGAGATGTAAAGGCAGATTTTTTTCTCTCTGTTAGCAATCATTCCCAGAAACAACTCCCTTCTATTCCATTCCCACTTCCACTAAGTGTAAGGAGCTCGTGGACTTGTCACTTAGATTAATCATTCAACTGCCATTACCTCATCACCCCTCCAACTTGCCAAAAAGCCCCAGGGACAGGAATGTTAACCCATGCTCCATTATGAATTAGCATCCTCTCTAATTTATCATCTTTTTCTTCCCAATACCAAACTGTGATCACAGTGTGTGCATTGGAGCCATCATAGGAGCACTTGACTACCCCTCTTGGATCCCAAGATGGTTGGCAATAATAGTTCTCATTTTCCTCATGAAGAGCCTGCTTTCCAAATTCACCATCTTCTTCCTGTATCCATCCGCTGATGACAGAAATGATGAAAAGCGTGCAAGTGGGTCTCAGCAAGATCCTGAACGGTGCGTGGCCCATCCTGGAGTAGTGGATAGATCAAAAGATGTGGTATGGTCTGCCTCCCACAGGCCTCAAGTGTTACAATCTCATTTCAGCAGAAAGCCAGAGTTGGGTATGGAGATGATTTAGGACCTTCCAGATAGTCCATTTCTCTTGTGCCCCACAGAAAGCTGATAGTTCAGCTTCATGTCCATGCTGGTGCCACTAGCAAAGTCTGCAGGTTGCTCCTGCCATGACTCCTTGTGGGTTGTCACGGGGTAGCACCATGTCTTGCAGAAGTTCCTGCAAGATTTCAGGCATCTTTATGCAACTGTTTGTGTGGATGGGGTCTAGCATCCTTTGTATATCGTTTCATTGCTCCTTGGCTAGCCTCTTCTCTCTGGGTGTCTGTGCCATTCCAGTCAGGCTATTCAAGCCCTTGTCATCAGGAACGTCTTTAAAAAATCTTGATCCCTTTCCTTTGTCCCTGCAAATTATTGCCTATTCTACAAATTCTCCAAAGTTTTAAATTCATGATCACTTTTTCCAGCTGAAGAACAACTCCAGTTTTTCTCTCTCCAGTGCTGCCAAACGTCTAGCCAAGGTCACAAGTAACCTTCAGTGGTTACGGTGGTGGTGTACTATTCCCCCTCACTCTTCGTTATTCAGACTTTGACATAGTCAACCACGCCAATCTTTTCTGTGAGTGTCACTGCTTAGTTCCAGCCTTTACCCATTACTCATTAAGGTACACTGTCAACCAAAGGAAAGTTACTGATGTTCGTTGCTATTATTTTGTAATGACTGTTGCCATCAAAGGAGATTCAGCAGGAGTTGAACAAGAATGATGCAATCATTGGGGCATGCATTGCATATTTGCATAAGATTTACAAAATTTGCAAAACATTGCACATTCTTGCAAAAGAGTAATTAAATGATAGGAGGAATATGGTGGAATTTCAAAATTCTCTATCCTCAATGCTTGCACAGGCTCAGTCATTCAGATCAGATGTTGATAGATTTCTGGACATCAAGGGATACGTGGGTAGTGCTGGTAAATACACTTAGCTACACGATCAGCCTTGCTCTTAATGAATGGCAGAGCTGGCTCGAAGAGCCAGATGGCCCCCTCCTGCGATTTCTTACATTTTTGATTCAAAATTGACAGTGCACATTCATCTTGATGGGTACAGCAGAAGATTATTGGAGGTGGAATTGCAGAACCATGAATAGATTTGAAAGCAAGAATGAGAGCTTTAAAACTGAGATAATAATTACTGGGAGCTAATGTAAATCATCAAGTGTAGGGATGGTGGGTGAGAGCTGGGTCACATGCAGCAATGTTTTGGATGATTTGATGTTAAAGAAGATGAATGATTCCTGCCTTCCTGTGGAGAGATCAGATCACTATTGATATTAATACCCAGGAATATTTGTTTGAAATAAGAAACCCAGCTCTGTGTCCTTTACATCTGAATTCCACCCACACACCTCTGAAACAATTGGATGCAGCAGCGAAATTAGTTCATGTTGTCAGGATAAGCAAGCAAAAAGCAAAATGAACTCAATTTAATCAGGTAAATCTAATCAGGTTGTGATACTTAACTGGAGATGGCCTTCCACGAGAGAGACAGGATGGGAATCAGTGGAGCAGACATGAACGGGGAACAGGAGCTGATACAAAAGTATGTCTTTCCATCCACTTCAAGCAAGACTGACCAACTTTTAAAAGATATTTTTAATCTCCATGAATTATTGCCTCTCCTGTTTCTCAGTTTCCTCCAAAAATGGTGCTGTTAACTAGTGCCAGCAGGATGAAATGTGGTTCCAAAATTATTTTCAATAGTAAACCAAGCAAGTTATTACTACCGTCAATCAACAGGGTGCACTGCTGTACTTGTAGATACTTCATTTGCATGTTACCTGTTAGAGATGTATTAAATTCTCTGCTGGTTGTTCTCATGAGCTTCAGGAGTTGAAATTACATTCCAGGTGCACTTCAAGAAGAGGCCAAAATATTTCTATTAACTTAATTGTTAGCTTTTCAATAACCTGTTCTTATTTTGTGAAAATATAATTTTGAAATCTTTTCATTGAATACTTTGCAAAGAATGTTCATGTTAATTATTTTTCCCTCAACTCTGTAAAATAGATTATCATTTCAATTTTGGATGGTTGTATGGATTATACGTATACAGCCAAAATAATGTTGCTCAACTCTCCATCTGCTCACTTGTACAATGCACCAAATTGATGCAGGTTGCCTGATGTGTCAAGATTATATTGCAACATGTCATTTTTTGCCTATGCTGTTATTATAAAATATTTTTTGTAATGTCATTCCAGCTGTGAATCTTCTTCAATTTTCAGATTCAAGTCACAGTGATAAAAGTACATCTGGAATATAATGGTGGATTTGAATCCAAATATTGTTTGAATACTTTGGATAGAAAATTGTCCTTGATTGTCTTCAACAGAAGCAAATTTCAGAAGCAGGATACAATGCAAATATGCTACAATCTTGCACATTAGATACGTGCAGCCAAGGACTACTTTAGAGGCAGGCAGCAATATGGGCATTAGTTCCTTCATGCTGCAGCAATGAATCCAAATGGATAAATAGGATAGAAAATCATTATAAAATTCAGGGTTTTGATCGCAAGCACTGGAGATAGGGTGTTTATTCATGTATTTCTAAAGAACAGGCTTAGCCTTCTGGAAGAATTGTGTCTAATTGTTCTCTGACTGATTTGTGTCTATTTGCCCTCTAACAGTCATAACTGAATATTGATTCTTTATTCATAAACTAGCTCTGGTTTCATAATTTGGATGTGTAGAACAATGCTTTGTGCATGTTCTACTCTGGTGGATTCCCCACTGAGAAGGAAATCTACATTTAAAAATGTTTTTTATAACAAAACAAAATATGCATAAATTAGTATATCAATCTTGATATACTAATGACAGGTTGTAAATATGGAAAAGGGGCTTTGTAATATCTGTCCTACATTAGACCCTATATCCACATGAACATTATTATAATACTTAATAATAAGCCTGACAACTTTCATGTTACTTTGATGATTAAAAAAGGCTTAGATAAAACTTTGTAAATAATTGCCCAATAATGCAAGTTCCAAAGCTGAAGAATGCTCTGCAAAGCCTTTTGGTAGCCAGTGTAATTTTGTCAGCTGCTGCACAGCTGCAGATGGTCATTTGCACCTTCTATTTGTTCTAGTGCCATGGGATATTAGTGGGGGAAGCCCTATCTGTCAATATAGAGTTGAATTAATTCTTAGTAGGTGGCTTAACAGAGAGAAACAATTAAGACCACGTGGAAAATGAGGGTCAGCAAAGGGCAGGCCTCAAAGACTGAGTATTGCATTTTTTGTCAGGCTCAGCAGGCCCCATTTTGGTGGTCCTGAAAATCAAAAGTTAACCCTTTACTGCAGGCCAAATACAAGACATCTGAGTCTAGTGTCAGATTATTTTTCCATATTTCTTGTAATATTTTGTTACCTTAAAATAACAAAATTTAGTAAGGTAAGTGTCAATATATAAGAAATCATGGCCTCCAAAATAATTGAGGTACAAAATGTCTGATTACTTCACAAAGCCCTACAAAATGTCTGACTTTTCCCACATCTTCTGGTGCTCATTATGTCTCAGCTTCTTTAAAACAACATTTTCCAGATCATGTTATTCACCATTAACTGATGTAGTTTTACATTCATTTAACACTTTATAAATGAAAAATAATTTCTCTGAGAAGGCAAAGTCAGAAAACTTGTACCCTCAATCATGCAAATGATAGCATATTTTGCTGCAACTAACAATTACTTATTAAATATAAAATATTGTATGGCTGAGTATCTGGGATTTTAAACATGGCCTTGTGTTTTCTGAGAAAGGTAGCAAATACCAGGATCTCAAATGATTGTGCGCAGGCCACAACCGATAATCAAATTTATTTACAAAAAAAGATAATCAAATAAAAATAGCAAATTATAAATGATAGATTTGTTTAAAAATATGAAAATATTATTGTCAAGCTGTTAAAACACTTTTTCAAATGTTGCTGCTAAACCAGAATATTCATGTGTGGAGCTAACTTTTATCATCTCCCTTTTGCACATCATACAGCAATAAATGTAAATCCTAGGCTGACCTAAATTTCAACTTCAAAAGTGAACTGTTCAGTAATTAATCCCAGAAACCTTTCATGACATAGGTAGTATTGAGCTGGTAACTAGTTTCTTCCCAAGATTTTTCTCTTAATTTACACCAGAATGATAGATTGTGGAAACCAATCATTTCTTAAATTAGCTCATAGGTATTCTTAGGGGAATATTCAGAATGTTGAAAAGAGAACTTTCTTTGGTAAATTGGAAGAACAGAAAAAGATTCAGAAGAGAGAGGAGGTGGAAAGAGGTATAGACAAAAATATGCATAACTATAAAGGTGGAAATTAAGTTTTCTATCGCTTTAATTACTCCGTTTTCCTGGGTGATAATTCTCACATACTCATTGCAACTCAAAACACTATTCATTTGAACATGAAAAATGTGACGAATTGCAGTTTATTCATAACTTGATCTGTACACTGGGTGTGATCTACATTGGCAAGACCAGCATTTATTGTCATCCTGAATTGCCCATTTTACAACTTACAAGCTCCTGCAGGCCAGTTTACTAAACATACAGTTCTCTTTTTTGAGGATTTGTTTTATCTGCTTTTTTTTTGTCATGTCCATTTTTTCATGTGCTCATATGTTTAGTGACTTAATATAGGCTTTTGTTTATTATATGCAGTTCTGTTTTCCCACAATGTCCCATAAATGATTAATATTTGAATAATATAATGTGATTACAAAACTTTTTAAAATTTTATTAATTAGATGAAAGGTTGTTAACACAAATTATCTAAAAGCATTAACATGGAACTGTTAATATTGCCAGAGGAAATTGCCACTTCCCCGGCAGCTTGTTCCACACACCCATCACCTTCTGTGTGAAAAAGTTGTCCCTCAGATCCCCTTTCAATCGTTCCCCTCACCTCTCATCTGGCTTACCTGTCAAGACTCTTGCATTAAAATAAATGCAGTTTAGCCTGTCAGATCTTCCATGCTCCCTGTCCCGCCCCTGCCTGTCCTGCCTACTGGACTTTAACTTTTCTATTTGCTTCAACGTTCTCATCTGCTACTCCACTACTTTGGTCCCACTCCCCAACCATACTAGTTTAAACCCTCCTAAGTAACTCTTACAGATCTCCCCACCAGGATATTGGTCCCCCTCCAGTTCAGGTGCAACCTGCCCCTATCCTACTGGTCACCTCCGCCCTGAAAGAGATCCCAAAGGTTTAAGAACCTGAATCCCTCCCGTCTGCACCAACTCCTCAGCTACGCATTCATTTGCCACATACTCCCATTTCTACCCTCACTAGCGCATTATTACAACTCCAGAGCTTCTAGTTTTTATCCTGCCTAATTCCCTGTATTCACTCTGCAGGATATCATTCCTATGTTGTTGATACCAATGTGTACTCTTTGAAATTAAATCTTTTGCTTTATGTTTTATATTTTTAAAAAAAACTTGTCTATTTTAGGTCTGAATCCCTGAGCTGGATTTAGTGTCTTACAACAATGTAAAATAAATCAAGCTGCCTTGGGATCCATGAATGTAGCTCTGTATCTGTCAAGTTCAGAATGTGTCAAACAAGTGCACAAATTTTCATTCACTCCCTGCTGTGAATCACCCAGTTTCCAGACCAAACCTTTTGCTTTAATCGATTGCTGGTGGAGATTAAATTTCTAACTTAAATAATATAAAGACTTGTTGGTCAAGTCACTATCCTGAATTACATTTCTGGCTGTGAATCAAATTATAAGGCTTGTGAAAAAGTAGAGTTCAACACAAAAAAAATGAGAAGAGCCCTTCAACAAAATTGTTTATGGAAATGATTAAGTGATGATTTTGAGTCAGTTAAACCTGCTCAACTATTCATAGTGGTCTAAGATGTTAGAAACACTTTGGTAATAACTTTTCAAAGTACTCTCAGTGAAATTACTTTTGAGTCACTGCAGTCAGAAAGCAAGGTCGGTTTCAAAATCTCAACTACAGTTTAAATTATATATGTCCATCTGTAAAAATACTTAACTCAAATTCCTCTTCCACTGTCTGGTAGTCAGATCTGAGGCTTTTCTTCAGATTGAAACATTCTGAATGGACTTTGCCAAATCTCCAAAATCAATGAAATTACTGCAGAATTTGAGTGCAAAAAAAGCTATCGCAATTACATAGAGAACCCTATTAAGATTGCAACAGAAATATTGTTCACAGGTATGGTCTCCCTATGTAAGGGAGGATATAGTTGCAAGACAGGGAGTGCCATGAATGTTCACCAGTTTGATTCCTGCTGTGATAGGTTGGTACCATGAGGAGAGATTACGCAGACTGGTTCTATGCTGTCTTGTGCTTAGAAATGAGAGGTAATGTCTTTGAAAAATTAGATGCACAGATGATGTTTCCCCTAACTGGGGTGTCTAGAATCAGGGATCACAGTCTCAAATTAAGGGACAGAGATGAGAAAAAAACATCCTTAACTGAGTGGAACTTGAATCTTTGGAATGCTCTACTCAAGAGGTTTCTCAGGCTTAGTCATTGCAGGTTGAGGAGACATGATTGAGGTATATAAAATTATGAGAGATATATAGAGGATAGACAGCAGGAAACCTTTCCCCTGAAGGTGCTGAAGGAGATCAGCTGTGATCTTATTGAAAGGCAGAGCAGGCAGGAGGGGCTGTATTCCCTAAGCTTGGTTCTATTTATAATGTTCTTAAAAGCACAGCATCTGCAAGTGATGCACCAGCCATTGCTTTTGTGTTCCACTGAAGAGGATTTGTTATGCAGCTTAGGGCAGGTGATTGACCTCAACAATGATGTGAATGCTCCAATCAAAGCTTGGTAGGTTCCTCACCAGAATGAAGGAAATTATTGAAACCTGTGCAACCCACTGATTTGGTTTTCACAACTTCTGGTCACCTATCAAAACTGCCATCAACAGAACAGATTAGCACACCTTCCTTTTAAATCCAGCCTCGACTGAGCTCTTTTAGCTATTAAGTTGCTAAAAGATGGAAGGATGTTCTATTCAACCAAGTTTCAGTAGCTATTGTAGATTGTACACACTGCGGCAATTTCTGGAAGTGGTTCAAGAAGATAATGTTTAGAATGGTGATGCGGTGTCAGTCAAGCAAGCTGCTTTGTCCTGGATGGGTGGGAGTTTTTGAGTGTCGTTGGAGTAAACCTATGACCCTGAATTCTAGGTTCTGCCACAAAAAAGAACATCTCGCCACCTCCATCCTGTAAAGGTTACTCAGGATCTGAAATGTTTCACTTTTCTAAGCTCCAGCAGATACAAGCCTAGCCTCCCCCACCTTTCCTCTAAAGGTAACCAGCAAATTCCAGCTATTAATCTAATAAATCTTTTCTGAATTGTTCCGAATGCACTTACATCCTCCTTTAAATATGACCGATACTCCAGAATCCTCCAGATGTGCTCTTACCAACATCCAACACAACTGAAGAATAACCTCCCTACTTTTATATTCAGTTGCTCCCATAATAAACCTTCCTTGTACCTAGGGAATTTTAGAAAATTGAAACCAACACATAAACTACCTCACTTGCTACTTAGAATAGAATTGTACAGCATGGAAACAGGCTATTCACCCAATTGTCCATGCTCACCAGTGGGGACTCTTCTATATTAATCCCATCTCCCAGCACTTGGTCCATAGCCCTCTATTCGCAGGCGATTCAACTGTTCATCTGGACACTTCTTCCACCA
>JARFYF010000029.1:26882989-26896762 GCA_030265395.1 Rhina ancylostomus | reverse complement strand
GAAGACTAAGTGTCAGGGTTAGGTCTTCAGAGCCTTAGGGTAACGTGGATAGAATGTGAGTAAAAACCTTCATTATACAGAGAATGATTCTGATCTGTAACTCTCTGCCTCAAAGACTAGTAGGAGCAGAGTTAATCATGCACTCAAGTGGGAATTGGATAGGAGGAATAATTTGCAGAACTGCATGGAATGTACCAGGGAAAGCCACTAACTGGATTGTTCTCCTAAGAGATGGCATGGATATGATGGGCCAAATTCCTTCTGTCTGTGTCATAACATTTCTGTTCCATGATTCTAAACCAGGTATGGCTATCAGAGACTGTTCCTAATAAAATGCAAACACAAATTGCTCTTGCCATTATTATGGCAGGAAATTATGGAAAAACATATTATATATAAGCAAGAAACAGTCTTGGGCCTGCACAAACAACCTAGCAACTCATATCAACAGTTCAGCCCCCAGTTGGATTCTGGACTGAATTCAACACAGAAGTTATCAACAGCTCACTCATAACCAGTGAAATATCTTGGTTTAAAGAAAGTATTCTTCAGACAAAAGGTTCGTGGAAAGGAGAATAACCTCTCTGAACTTCCGTAGACTAAACAATTTCCTTTGTACTCCAGAGACAGTCCTCTGGGTCAGGTTGCCATTGAAGTTTGTGGTAACTAATCGATGTTATCTGAAGATAGAAGACACAATCTATATTGCCACCAAGTGGCTAACACCGGAAAAGCCACTGTTGCAATATCTTTCATCTCAAGCAGTTGTTGAAATAAAAATACATCTACAGAGTGTAATTTATGACTTTGGCAATCCAAAGTGCTTTTTGAAATGTAGCACTGGTCTAACAGAGAAAGGTTCCCACAGAAAATCAATTCTAATGATGTTGGCAGGAAAATTGGTATATCAACATTGCTCTTTGAATCAGTCCCACAGGATCCTTCATATCTACCTGACAGGGCAGCGCAGGCCTCAGTCTTAATGTCTCAACCAATAGATGACATTCCAATAGTGCATTCTCTCTGTCTACATATCGGAATGGAATTTGAACCTACATTCTTCCAGCACGGAGATGGGAGTGCAACCATATGATTTTATATGAGCAAAACTGACTCTGTGCTCAGCCACTACAGAGTAGGGCATTTCTGTAACAATAACTAGGGAGTGGAGGCAAGACACAAGAGGTTCTGCAGATGCTGAAATCTGGAGCAACACACACAAAATGCTGGAGGAACTCAGCAGGTCAGGCAGCATCAATGGAGGGAAATAAACAGTCGACATTTTGGATCGAGACCCTTCATCAGGACGGAGGCAAGAACTGCTCAGTTTGAACAAACTACTTGTGTGTGGATGGTCCAAACTTAACTGTCAATTGATGCACTCTTACCAGATCGGTGACAGGAGTATGTTATTTACTTGGGGAAAGAAAACATCACAGAACTAATAAAGTACACTGGATTTGGACTAAATAGCTCAGACAAACAACTTCTAAAAGGTACTTACTTCCCTCCCAAGTACAGTGTAATAGGTTGAGGGCTCCTTCTACCCGTTTCCAGTGTTGAAGATGGAAGAATGCATATGCTATTGCTTCACTATCTCCTCTCTTCAAAATATGTTCTGGTGGCAGTATTAAACTTTTCATTTCTAATAAATACTGAAGAGAAAGTATCTTTTTTAAAATATCATTGTATTGGAAAACCATACATTGTAAATAAAGTTATTCAGTTGATCATGTTTTACATAATTATTTCTTTCAGAGTGAACTAAAAAGTCAATATCTGTTATTCCATTTTCAGTCTTTAAACACCATCTTAGAATTAATTTAACTGCGAGTTTTAAGCTGACTTGTCAGTCACTGCAACTTTCCTCACTGCCTTCCAACCCCATAGCTGGTAACAATTCCTTTTTAATGAATTCTCTAACGGCACACTCTAAGAGACCGCAAGTCAATGATACTCCATGGAAGCACTACTAAAGCACTCCCAAACAAAGCTATTAGAATGAGAGCTAATGGAGAAAATAGCAGAAACTCACTTTGGGAACATGTGGGTTAAACTCTACTGCTCTGTGTATTGCTTCTACAGCATTCATCTCTGCAGTGCTCAGCCCTCGCCTGGAGGCAGCCTCTGGTGAGAATCTAGAACAGCAGCAAAACCGTTCACCACAATTTATATCATGAAACCATACAGCCCTGTGAAGCACTGACGAACATACAAGGTGACACACAGAGCTCCCTGAAGTCTCATAACATAGGAGAGGGACTCAAATATTCAACTGCACCGACTGATTATTGCTCAGCTTTCACAGGGGTTTAATATATATGTCAAAGAGTTGTCCCTAAACAGTATTAGGAGTCATAGTTAGATCGGGCATGCTTGGAAAAACGTGAGAAGTGAATTGGCCTTCTGTTCGACACCTGACTGTCCTTTCCAATCACTTATGACTTTTACCTTCTCCTCATTCTTTAGCTAGAAAGAGACCTTTTGCAGTTTTGAATTTAAAAAACCCATTTACATTGTAAATCCATCAGATGGTTTGCACATAAATTAAACAATGGAGACTTGGAAGAGATTAATGGATATAATGGACAACCACATGAGATTACAGTTTCATAACCACTCTCACACTTATCAAATATCCTTCATTTATTTAGAGTGAGACATCTAACTTTTAAGTTAATGTACACATAACCTATTTTGAAATTATTGGGGAAGTATATCTGCTTCAGTCTTTTTGATTAAAATTTTCATTCTTGACATTTTTCTAATACTAACAGTTTTAAGGATACTTACTTGTCAGAGACTGCTCTTGCTTTAAGTAGTGCAGCTGTATAACATATTGTTGCTGATTTTGGTAGGCTAATATCTATTACAAAAAGAAAAAGCAATGGTTATATGACAGCAGTACAGCACAAAAATCTTTCACTTAACAATACAATGAGTGTTTCCGCAAACATTTGTTCTACATTGGATTAACTTACACACAGATTCATTTTGCTAATTGATCCAAAACACAGTACATTACACAGAAAAAAATCCAATAAATAATCCACCTCAAAAAATAATGTATCATCTTGGTCACATTGTATCATTTATTTGTGATATCTTTATTAGTTTTGTTGGGTTCAGCTATGTTGCTTATTTCTATAGCATTTTGGAAACCTTAAAATATAAATTACCTCAGACTAAAACAAAATTGCAATCTGTCACTCTATACTAATCAGATAGCACACATTTAATATTTTTCCACTTCTCAAATAACAGCAATGCATTTCCAATTGAGGATTGTACATACCTTGAAAGGGAGCTTGGCAGTGCATGCTGCTCTGGGTAGTACATTTTATAGCATTCATAAGCTTTATCATGGTAAAATACAGACAAGTACTGCAAAAATGGGGAATATTTATTAAAACAAGTATTAAGGAATTCCTGATTATCATCACTAAATCATTTCAGATTGGGGCCATAAGTCATAGCCTGGAATTCAAATATTGCTACACATTTGCACACAAATTGCAATCCAATAAGTTATTCTTTGTATATGTGAACATTTTTTTTAAAATGCCCAGACATGTCAAGTGCTTTACTGGCAGAATGTGCATGCTTTTGCAATGATCTTTTTAAATTATACTCTGGTGTTACAATTTGCAAACTGCCCGCTTAACATTCTGTACAGAGAGTCTAAACCGTATATAATGTTATTCTAGAAAATATATTACTTTTTCATCACTCTGTTCTATTTTGAAATAAATCTTCTTAGAATTCTTCATCTGGTAAACATAATGTGTAGTGAAATATTAATGGTGACCACAGACCAAAGCAAAGCACCAAGTATTTTCGATCCTTTGTTTTGTCAATTTTTTTCCTCTGAGGATTGAAAGAGAACTGGTCACCTTTGCTACCATATGGCCATCAACATTGCTACAGGCCTGCAGGGACTCAGTCATGGAGGGCAATGCAGCCAAATCCAAGTTCATCCTTCAAACTAATAACTTGGCAGACTTTTCCCCTCCCTGATTCAAGGCATGCCAGAGGCAATTGTAGCACATCTCTAACTATCTTCCCTAGTGTGACAAGCAAAGGCTTCCGTGGTCTTTGTTGCTTGCTGCTTCAGTCTGCTGAATTGCCAGAATTTGTAATTAAAACGTATAGCAAATGTATACTTAGAAAAACAGCTTTGTTGATTAAATACTTAAAGAGCAGAGTGGTTAACTGTCGTAAAACAAAATGAGCTAAAGATTAACATCACCTTGGCAACAAACTCACATCAGCATGACAAAAACTAACTGGCCTGGCAAGCAAACGAACACTAGTTGGCAACATCACAATAAGTAAAACTGAAATGCAACACAAATAAATGCAGATACAGAGGTTCCCAAAATACAACAAGTGAAATAAAAAGTCCTTTTCCATGTTATGGGCCACTCCCTCAAAAAAATGCAGATATTAGCCAAGTCCTTTCCTAATGCAGATTGACCTTCAGAAATCAAATTCACGATGTCATTAATTAAGCCGCGCTCCCTTGAATAGACAGCAACAGCAAATATCGATGCTGTTGCTTAGCAATGTGCATAGCAACAAAGATATCAACAATATCATCTATGGGGGAATTTAACATCAGAATATTTATGCCCAAAACTATCTAATTTTTGCTGATTGATGGTTTCAAACCAGCTTTCTTCAGGTATCCTTGAAGAATGCTTGCATTAAAGCAGAATTGATAGCTAAAACCTTTAAGACCACATGAAATCATTTATCAAATTATACTAGGAATGAGAATTATAAATAAATTGTTTCACATGATTTCACAAAAAGTCATCAATCTGAGATACTCTCCACAGATACTGACTGACATTCAATTTGTTTTGAGCATTTTCAGTTTTTTATTGAAAATTAGGAGTAATTATCTTCAGTGCATGTGGATGCTAACACAGATTGAGAAGTTTGATGTGCAGAATTGTGCAGGTTCTTACAATACGACAAGCTGCTCTATCTTTCAGCCCCTCATTGATTCAGCAACTCTTTGCTTTCCAATGACAAAAGCCCCATCTCCATCACACGTATGGCTGGCAAGCAGGCATTTATTGACTCTTTTTAGTTGGTCTGACAAGAATATTGGCTGTGGAGAATATTGGCTTGATACTACTCAGTGGATAAGTACATCACTTCATACAACAGTCAAGAGGCAGAGTTAGTTACAGGACAAGAATGATATAAGGTAGCACTGGATAAGGACTAGATGAGCTTTCTTCTTTAAAGAATGTTAGTAAACCATTTGGGCTTTTAAAACATTCCAACTTCATGGTCATATTCACTGATAAGTTATTTTGCTTCTAAATTTTATCGTTTGAATTGTGCTGTCTTGGTTTACTAATTTAGAACTTTTGATGACTTGTCCTCATGATACCTTCTATCTGGTCATATGTGAATCTCATCAGTGATGATCATTACCCTTTCACAGTCAATACAAAGTTATATTATTAAAAGTAACTTCAAACACATCTGCTAAGTTGGAAAAAGCACCACACAGTTTTGTGCTAAGGCATTCAGCTTAAAATATTCCACATTCAATCCCTTCACCTCAGCAACAATTATCACTCTACCATTTGCCTCAACAATCCTAGGTTAGGGGGGAGAAAAACATTGAAGGAATTGCTGAATTGCCTGCTATCCAGAGAGGCCTGCTGAAAACTTTATACTTGGAAATGTTGGAGGAAGCCATGGATGGATCTACCACTGTCCCCTCCATGATTAAATAGCTTGCAATATTCAGAATCTGGTTTTCCTTTTAAAGAGAGGCTCTGTGGTCATGCTACTGAAGAGTGGCCAACTTCTATGGAGCAGTACCTCCAGCAAGAGTTTACAAATTGAAGAGAACAAGGGAGAAAACAGCTATTCTGTACTTATTGGACCACATTATTAACATTCTTCTGAAGTGCTTCAGAATGATTTACTGTGTTAAAGACACTGTAAAAACGAAAATTATTATTAAAGCAGAACCATGAAACATCTTCCCAGCTTTACTCTAGGATGTACGAGGACTCACCATCATACTTAGCTAATACTGCTTGCACATCAGCATAGGCTTGTAACTCTAAAAGTGCCTCCAGTAAATTCTCATGAATATTGAACATGCTGAGGAGGGGGAATTCCTTCATCAGCTGTAAAATAACCAAACCGAGTGTTACATTGTGGAAGAGATAATAACAAAGAACTTTAAAAAGGAAATTGCAAACTAAGTTGGAAAATTTTGAGTTCTGGGTTTTCAATAGTTTAGAACTTTCTCCATTTGTGTTGAAGGTTGCAATAAACTTTGGTCTGATTTTGCATTTTGTGCTGATCCTTCAGTGTATCAATATAACGTTATAACAGCATATTATGACAGCAGGTTATTTCTTTCAGCTAGTTTTTCCAAAGACTCTGAATCTAAGTTTAATGGTGGTGAATAGCTTATTTAATTCTTTAAAACACTTTGTCCACTGCACATTGAGCAATGGGGAGATGCGTGCAGTACTTTGTCAGAATCTAAAAATGTTAATGTTTATCTTTTACAGATCTTTAGTTATTCAACAGAAAATACATTCATTATGCATTAAAACACAATTCTGTTTAAAATTTGAAGTGAATAAGTTGTCTGCAAATGCTCAACTAGGAAAATTAGCCCAGAAGGAGAACATCGAGTGCCAATATATATTGGTTCCGATGCGGTTTCCTTCATGGCCATGGGTAATGACATTTAAATGGCATGACTAGTAAACACAGCCAGAGGCATTCCAGAACCTACATTAGCCTCAAATAGGTGGTAGAACCAGTCTTGTGGTCTTCACATTGCACCAACTTTCTGACAGTTAAAGCACTTCAGTCCAATAATCAGTATATTAGCTGCAATGAGCCTTGCTTTTATTATGCTGTCAATTTCTACTTCTACTCACATCTCGCATCATTTTTACTGCTTCTCTTGTCCTTCCCAGTTTTCTCGAACACATTGCCAATCTTCTTTTAATATACACTAAGACATTTGTGTCCCGCCCTGAAAGACAAGTACCATGTATGTAAATGCACTTTTCTTTGAGAAGACAGCCATTTATTGAGGAACTTGGAACAGCGGTCACTTACTCAGCACCTAAAGCCTGTGCCTCCATTTAATCAGATCAGAGCTGATCTACCTGATGACATCTTCAGTTACTTCACTGCAGGCAAAATTCTGAATTTTAAAAAGTAACAACTATTTCTTTACTTTGGTCAAAGAATACTGCAATTTAGCCCTTAGGGCTATTCTGATTTCTTTTTAAATATGGTTTTCTCTTAATATAGTGCATCTACAAAAAAAAGAATTCTGTATGTTTGTAAAAAGATAAATATTGTGTTGTAATATTTAATAAAATGAAAGCTTCATTTGAACCAGATGCTAAGTTTAAAAACTAAATTGAGGACATCTACAATAGGTTTACTTCGGCCCGAAGAGTATTTATACATTCTGAGGTTCCTTCAATTTTTCTTCTTTTTTTGTAACTATTATTCATTTGTGCAAAGAGATACAAGGATGAATGCAAAATGTTGTTTTACCAAGAGACTGTAAAAAGTGTTTTTTGTCCTCAGGTGAATATTAGGCTTTCTTGTCTCTTATCTTCTGATCTGAATTTACATCCATGTAGCCTGTCTGTCACTACAAGACAGGTCTTTACAAGGTATCCATCTGACAATCTCCCTCACCTAATTACTCAACAATTTAATCATCTGATAACACAGCGCAGGATTAGGAAGAGCTCTAAGTGGAAATATAAATAAATATGTCATCATTATCAGAATACATTTCAGTGGTTTTACCACTCAAGGTAATCATGGCCACTTTTTCTTAGGATAAAAATGAGAAAGCTGAGTGCACCTGAATGTAACAATAACAAGATTATGACCAGAAACATCTGCCAGTGCCACAATTCCCTGTCTTGTACTCTCATCACCATGTCTTTGATTCAGGTTGGTTTAACTCCCTGTTTTTTCCCCATCTTGAACCAGGTTGTTCTGTGTTCCACACCATTGCCTGACAAAAAATAAAGCTTCAAACAGTTATTCCCTGGACTCCTACACAAACTATGCTTAGCTTGGTTGTCAGGAACAGAACAAAAAGCAGGGGTTGCTACCTTCCTTTTCCCTCTGAAGTACTAGGGAATTAAAATGGTAGTACTTAACTTTTTAGTGTCACAACTTCTAAATGACACATTCTCATGAGATGCTGTGCAAATACATTATGAAAAAGTGAAAAATAAATGCATGACATGCTGTGGAGGGAAATGAAGTAGAGCATTATTTCCATAAGTGTGTTATGGTTTGTCCTCTGAATGGTGATAAAAAATTTACTGCCATCTCCCCAGAGATTTAATTTATAACACCCCAGTGGTCTTAAAGTAACACTAAAATTATTTAATTGTATAGCTTTATTTATTTAATTTTAAATGGACAATTGCAAACACAGTGGTTGTTTTACTATTCCACATTACATCATCTGCTTCTCACCTTTTTGAAGGGATGATCAATTGTTTCCTAAATAAAAATGAAATAAATGCAGCAAATTTACACCGAGATATTTATATTCACACCAGTTGCCTTCGAGATTCAAGATTTTAAAAGATATTTTGAATGTGAAAATTCTTAGATTAATTAAACCTTGCTGGTGTTTAGAACACTTCATAGAATATCAATGTCTCAGACTGTGCCCCACTAATATCCCCAACCTAAGTAACTCAATAACAGGAAAATCAGTGGTTCTTCACACTCTCCCCAGAGAGGTTTATGTCCTCTATCACTGTCCCCCTACATTCTCCGAACCTGAGGGGAATGTTGAATTCTCAACAAATGCATTTAAATAATCAGCTTCTTCTCAGTGAGGGATCTCCAAATTCCAGTCCTTTCTTTCAAGGTACTTTAACAGCCCTTCCCAAACCAAATGTGGAATCCCACTCCCCTGAAATCAAGAAATTCTGGTAACTCCCAACATTTATTTTCCAGAGACCTCCACCAAATAGTAAAGTATCACTTTGATGTCTGCTTTAATAGACGTGCAGAATAATAGCCACCCTGCCTTCTTTACAGCAACTGTAAGTTAGTAAGTAGTACAGCTGCAATGCTCTCAACACAGGTGGCAAGCAGAGCAACTGGCAAAGTATATCTATATCAAACTTGTTCTTAGCACCTTGGCTATATTCTCCTGGCACTTATATTTCTGCAGCCAAGACTGTGTCTGCTCTGTAATCACCAGCAACACTCCCCACTCAGGTATTTCCTATTTTGTCTAATTTACATCGTGACCCTTTGCAATCTCTACCCAAAAGCTCCAAGAAATGAAGTAAGAGAGACCTTTGTCTCTCTTAAAAAAAAAGTGAACTAAAATTGAAATCAAAGGTGGACAGTTTTAGTTTGCCACAGGCAGGGTACTTACTGTGTTGTGCTTCATACTGTGCTCCGTGATGCTGCAGTTGTTGACTGCGTCTATAACAAACCTCTCCTGCCTTTAGTGCCTGCTTAAAAAGTCTTTCTGCTTCCACAATGGTAGTAGCTTCTTCTTCAGCCAACAGAATATATGCAGTTGCACACCTGTAAAAAGATTTATGCCTTATTACACTTGGGCTCTTCTGAGATTACTGCACTGATAATGTTATAAAATGGGCTTTCTTTTCATAAACTGATTTGTTTTCAGCATATGACTGTCACTGGAAAAGTCAAGATTTATGGGTCATGCATCACTCTTACATCTTCATTCTCTCTACTAACAGTGTACTGGCTGCACTGTGTACAAACTGCAAAATACCCTACAGTTACTCGCCTAGGCTACTCAGATAGCCTCTCCCAAACCCGTGACCTTCACCATCAAGTAGGTGAAGGGCAGCAGGTACGTGGGACACAACCACCAGCATATTTCCCTCCACAACCCTGACTTGGAAATGTAATATCATTGCTTCATCATTACTGGGACTAAATCTTAGAACTCCCTACTCAATAGCGTTCTGGGAGTACCTTCACCAGAAGGACTGCAGCAGTTCAAGGTGGAGGATTGCCATTACAATCTCAGAGTCAGTAGGGATGGGCAATAAATGCAGGCCTTACGAGCAGCATTCACATTCTGTAAAATTCTTTTTTTAAATTATCCTTGGAGTGATTTGCTAGGCCATTTCAAAGGGTCAATCTCTTTGTTGGAGATGGAGATCAGACCAGGAAAATAAGAACAGATTTCTTTCCTTAAAGGACATTAGAAATCTAAGTGTCTTTGGCCTTAGCCAACAAATGCAAGGTTGATTCTCCACATTTAGCAGTAGTCTCACATAGAACCTAGAACAGTACAGCACAGGAACAGGCTCTTTGGCCCACAATATCTGTGCTGAACATGATGTCAAATTAAACTAAATCTCTTCTGCATGCACATGATCAATCTCTCCATTCCTTGGATATTCATATGTCTACCTAAAAGCCTCTTAAACACCACTCTCATAACTACTTCCACCACTACCCCCGGCAGTGCATTTCAGGCACCTATCACTCTCTGTGTAAAAAAGATTGCCCCAGACATCTCCTTTAAACTTTCTCCCTCTCACCTTAAGTGCACATCCAAATGTGCACATGGATTGAACACCATAACAGATACATTATTCAAGATCAGTGATGTCCTACTTGAAAGACCACAATCATTCTTGAGAAAAGATGGTGACATAATTTACTCATTCAAATACAAAGTGCAGAAGTTATGCAAATAACATTTATGCACCATTACTGCTTTCAGTAGCTGACTTCCTTTTAACTACTGAAAGATCAGAATAAATTTGAACTGAAATTTCAAATGACTGCAAATGTCTTCACTTTATTTACTGATCTGAAGTAAATTTTGCCTCAATGTGGTGACTATGCAGTCATTTGAGAGAAACCCATTTAGACCTGTGATTGTCAATTTCCAAAGCTGACTCTTCTGGTATAAAGGACAGGTTTCAGAAGCTGAATCTAGATTGATATCTGAACCATTCAGTTGTAGCCATTTTGCAGAGAGTTGCATGCTAATCTGAACATTATTCATCAATATTTATAACTAGATTTAATACAAGTGTAGCAGAACTGTGAGATAAATCTTTATGAACAGTTCTATAATTTTACTGCAACCCATCCACAGAGGGAAGTTCGTCTCTACAGGTCTACTTTTGTGTTTCACAAGATTGGCATTAGGCAAAGTGGTTTAACAATCAGCATCAGTAAGTCTGTATCAACCAACCATTCCAGCCAACAAAAATCTTAGTGATTTTTGGCACAGTATTAGATAAATCTGCACACAATACTACTGTATATTGCACTAATCTGTTTTAGGTTGGGTGCACTGCAATTTCAAATGCTTGGCAAGTTCTTCTTATAAAACAGAATTGTAGCATAATTCCACATGATTAAGAGAAATGTCAGCAAGTGATTCAATTAAAGTTCTCTCAATAAAAACTAAACCCCAAGAATGACAATAATATTTTTTATATTCTTAGGATGTAGGCAAGACTTGTAAACCCAACCTTGGTAAGCACTTCAAAAAGTGCAGAGTTGTGTGGTTGGTCTCATATGCAGACCAGATTGAGCAGAGATTCCAGGATTCTTCCTTGTAGGACATGAGTGAACTCGCAAGATTTTGACACATTTTCAGTCACTGGCTTGGTGTCGGTCCACAAATCATCAGACTTTGTTGAATTCACCTCACATATCCCAGAGTGGGATTTGAAATCCTGATTCTGAGTTATTAGTCTAGCCCCATACCCATTGACTACAGGACTCCCATTCTCCACTATACTATTTAATTACCCACTGCCACTCTTGACAATTTCTTCTGCATTTTAATTTATTGAGAATATTCAAGACACACTTATTAAACAAATACATTGTGTGCAATTGTCACTGAAACTTTAAGGATAATGATAATGCCAGTTGAGATTTTCAGCATTATGTGGCTTATTTTATTTCCTGTAAAATATGAAAACTACTCAATACTCACCCATGTTTGCAAAACTACAGGTCTAAGGGTCCAGAGACAAATGCATTACATTGGAAGTAAAATTATTAGGTTTAAGTTTTCTAAATGCCTGTTGGTTAGCAGTATGAAGGCAAATTATGAACATTAGGTCAAATAGCATAAGTGACTCTGGCCATTTTATTTAGCTTCTTTATCTCCAGTCAGAAAATCTAAAATTCCCTCTACAGGCTCAGACTTGAAAAATGGCTACTTGACTATTTTGAAAGGGAAGCTGATTGACTGAATCACTTGGAATGATTAATCTGGAATAAAACAATTTATAGGATGCTAGCAATGCTAAGAATCCTCACCTTGAAAAATCAAAGTGGAATAATATTCAAAAGTAGGACAATGTCAACCAATTGTCTTGGCCACTGAATGTTTTAGTGATTACAAAAACAATTAATTAAACAGTGGTCATCAGAATATTAGTTCCTGTTAAATGTCCATACAGGGACATGTTGGTGTCATGCTAAATGAGCTGTAGCTTATTGTTAGTTTTTAAATATATATAAATGTTGATGAGCAACTAATAAGCCAAACACTGAAACCTTTCTATTACTGCAATGATGTGAGAAGCCTTCTGCAGAACAGGGCTCAGTGAGTGAATTAAATATGAATGCCAGATTGTACAATTCTCAGACCAGCTGGTGTGATACCAAGACAACTCAATGGAATGGACAATAATGGACACCCAGGAGTGATCAAGATGCAGTGATTTCTTTGAGTAGTTCAGATAATGTCACAAATCTCAAGAGCACAGCTCAAGCAGTTCATAACTGTCATCCTACTTTTGATATAGCCTTAAAATCACTCCCAGGTAACTCTTTAGGAACATACATTGTGAACTTTATTCCATTTTGGGTCCGTTTCTTTGCTTGCAGCGGCTGTAGCAGTGGACGCCAATGGTAAAATATCCTGGGTGGAAAGCGGATAGTGGTCTGGTCAGAACTCAGTGGAAATTTAAAAAAAAAGTACAAAATGTTGATCAGAGTACATCAGCATTAAAAGAAGGGTGGACCCTTACTTCGTACTGGATATATTGCCAAGAAATAGGTTGCATCTGGATAGCCAGGCCATGTTCAGAATATACATCAAATTCACTGGAACGGTTGATCAGAACTTCTAGTTATAAAAAAGGACAAACACATAAAGCAAAAACATCACTCACTCATTTAATTCTAAGGCTTCATGTGCTGCTGAGATTCTTGCTTGTGGGTTCCTCTCTCTCCAAGCTTTTTGCATTACTGTTCAAATGAAATAAAAACATTAGTTAAAACAAGATGGAACATGTCACTAGAATTTGAAAGTTCACCTACCCTTTTCCCAGGCATTAATGTACAAACAATTTCTAATTGAGGTGCATCAAATGTAACAATAACCTTTCTTCACTTTGTGAGAACTAGTAAATGATTTGGCTCTGGCAGCATTCTTCTGAACAAAAAGATAATGGAAATAGTAATGAAATTCTAACAATGACCCACAAAAAAGAAATACATGAATCTGAAAGTTCACTTCACTGAATTAATCTTGTAGCTCTCACTAGATTGCATCATTACGAAGACAACACTCTTGTAGGATGGTCATTTGGAAGTTAAGTCAAACTACTTTCAAGAGGTTTTATGAACAAGATTCCATTGCTCAGAACTGTTTTCCTCAGTCTCCACTATTCAGTTTCATTTGTGACTCCTCAAAATACAAATTGAAGCAGAATATGCCAGTTTGCAGCAAGATCTAGTCAATATTTA
>JARFYF010000029.1:26857052-26869297 GCA_030265395.1 Rhina ancylostomus | reverse complement strand
GCAATTATACATTGCAATAGGCTTTTAATTAGTATTCTGATGTTCTGTGGATCTGTCTTTGTGAACATAAAAATCTTTTCGGACCTCAACGACTTAGTATTTAAACACAGAGATTTGAATCCATCCTTTTGATTCAAATGCATGATGTCGCACTTAGTTGCACTGAAATCCATCACCCACAGTTTTACCCTCTCTCTTATTTAGCTTGATTTCAATTCCTTTCATAGTTTTACATTCCCATCTAAAATACTTTGTCACCCATTTTTAAGAATGGAAATTTTGGATGTTTGGCTCTTCATTGTGTTAATGGAGTCATTCATAAAACACAATATGATTATAAATTTGTATCAGCTGTTACCTGCCAGGTATAGAAGCCAGATCATTAACAGATCATTTCACATACTGGAATATGTTCCAAGTTGATTGCTTAATTGTTACCAGTCTCAAAGGCAACAGGACAAGGACACAGATAATTGTGCTTGCAAACTTGCATTGTAACTAGTAAAAAACAAATTAAATCTGCCAAAGTCTGTTGCTCAACTCGGCATGTTGGAGATCCTGCTTTTCACATGTACTGTTGAGGAATAAGCTCCTTATCGTGATTATTTCATTGTTAAGTGGGGGTTAAGTTCATACTGATGTATCATTTCACAAAGGCAAACCATATGAAGACAAAAGATACAAATAAGGTAGCAGATCCAGGTTAGAGTGATACTTCTCAATGACTTTTTAGTTGTTTAATTCCTCCTTCCTTGACTACTAAAAGGCATGCCAAGCATTTGATGTATTGAGCCTCTATATTGAATGGGGAAGGCCTTGATTGAATGCACAATTTTCATTTCTGAGTTCTCAGTGCGGATGTTACACAATGTAAGGAGCACCCACTCATGGAGTGGTGTGCAGTGCCACGCAATGCTGAGTGCTGCTTCGATAATTTTCTGTGATAAATGCTGGTCCTGGGCCACTGTTGATGGGGGGGGGATGTGTCTGTCAACTTGCATGTAGGCACATTGTAGGGACTCCCTGAACACACCCTGGTGACACCAGGAATCCAACTTAGGAAGGTCTCCTTTAAGTAACTTGCTTCCTGTCAGGACAATCATCATCATCTCCTTGGCACTGACCTCCACAAACTGCAGACCCTTACACCAGCTACATATTTATAATTATAGACATTATTTGATCCTCAGTGCCACAGATCACAAGATGCAACAGTTCCCACACCCCTGATCCCTCAACCTATCAACCCCGAACTAATGCCTCAAACCCTGTCTGACTAACGACAGGCACCTTCTCTCCCCTCTCCACCCTACCTTATGGATGCTCCAAGCCCCGATTCAACAGCCCCTACTGCCAAACTCTGATCCTAGCCCCCGACTGGATTGCCTGAAGACTGATGGCAGGGTACATGCAGTAACATCACAGTTAAATTACTGGACTAGCAACTAGACCTCCAAATCATTGATCCCATCCAGGCAGCTGAGGGACTTGCACCCATAATGAATAAAACTGGAATTTAACAGAACCTAGTCTAACCAGCTACAGCCATGAAACTACTAGATTGTTGTAAACACCTGTCTGGTTCACTAATCTCCTTCAGACAATGATATCTTCCATTTCTTCTTGCCCTGGCCTATATACGACCCCTCACTGTGGTTGACTCTTAACTGCCTCCTCAGTTCAAGGACAACTTGAGATGGCAATAAACGTCTGCATTGCTAGCAACATCCCCATTCTATACACAAAGTAAGAAACAATTGCAGCCCTGTTTCCTCCCCAACCCCCCCGCTTGAGTACCCAAACCTGACCAGCCCTCAACCTCTGCAGCCTACCCACTACATATTGACCCCTCTCCCCATGCACAGCACTGTCAGGGCTCCATAGGAAAGGTTTTAAATCAGAGAAGGTCACTTCAATAGACTGAATGGCTCCTGAATTTCTCAGAGTGAATAAAACATGCAGGTAGATTGCTTTGTGGCTGTGGTTTGTAAAATTCATTCAAGGGATGTGGGCTTCACAGGCTGAGCCAGCATTTAATTGCCCATCCTTCATTTCCCTTGAGAAGGTGCTGATGAGCTGACTCTTGACTACCTCCTCAGTTCAAGGCCAACTAGGGATGGATCTTGATCCGCTGCAGTCCTTGAGGGATGCGTGTACCATAAAGGGTGTTCCAGGATTTTGACCCAGGAATGGCTATATATTTCTGAGTCAGGATGGTGTGTGGCTTGGAAGGCAACTTCCAGGTGGTAGTTGCTTTTTCTGCTTTTGACTGTCTAGCAAGTAGAGGTTGTGGATTTGGAAGGTGCTGGCTAAGGAGCCTTGGTGAGTTGTTGCAGTGCATCTGGTAGATGGTACAAACTGCTGTTAGAGTTTGTCAGTGGTGGATTGAGGTGGTTGTGGTTGGGGTGCCTATCAAGTGGGCTGCTGTGTTCTGTATGGTGTTAAGCTTCATGAGTGTTGCAGATGCTGCACTCATCCAGGCAAGTGGGGAGTGTTCTATCACACTCCTGACTTGAGCTTTGTCATTGGTGGACAGGCTCTGGGGAGTTGGGAGGTGAGTTATTCATCGCAGGATTCCTGGCCTCTGACCTGCTTCAGTTCAATTTCTGTTCAGTGGTAATCCCCAGAACATTGATCCTGGGGAACTCTGCAATGGTAATTCCATTGACTGAAAACAATAGTTGGTCAGACTCTCTTTTGTTGAAAATGCTCATTGTCTGTCACTTCTGGGATGAGAATATTAATTGCCACCAGGTCCTGCTCTAGCTTCTCCAGCTTACTGGATAACAAATGCTGCTCGATAGGATGGTCAACAATACCTTTCATCACTTTGCTGATGACTAAGAATGGTTGGATTGACAGTAATTAGCCAGAATGCATTTGTCCTGGCATTTATGAACAGGAAATATCTAGGCAACTTTCCACATTGTAGGGTTGATGTCAGTGTTGCAACTGTACCAGAAGTTTGGCCAGAGCCATGACTAGCTCTTCAACATTGGTCTTCTGTACTCATCTGGGATGTTGTCAACCCCCTGGGCTTTGTTGTATTGACTGTTCTGAGCCATTTATTGAGTTTTGTAGATCCTACCTATGTCTTTTCTCCATTTCTCTAATTAATAATGTGACAATGATTCAAAAGTTTGCAATTGGCTGAGAAGTACTTTGGGACATCTTGAGCTTGGAAAGGCATTATATAAAGTTTGTTATTTCTTACTGGTGGAAAAACTAGAACTCAAAACCAAAAAATTTAAATGTTACTTTCAAGAATTTATTTCCACACCATCATTAAACAGATCAGCGTGTCTAACATCCTCACAAGATAGGCATCTGTATCTGGGTAATGATACAGTCATGGAGACTGGGGTAGAATTTCAGTAGGGTTTCTCCTAGTGTTTCACACTTCAACAACAACCCTGGACAAACAACATAAATGGCGATGTAATGCCGAGAGATTGGGAGAAGCTTCCCACTCCACTCAACCCTACAAATCAAATATGTACTTTAATGGATTTACCACTTTATTTGAAATGCACAATAAAGGACATATGGAGGAAGGACTGAATAGGAACAGCTCTTTATTGAGATCGTAAAGTGTACTGTCTTGGTAAAGAATGATCTCTTTTATTTTGTTATGTGGGTGTGGCGTAATAATATAATACTTTTGCAATTCATCTAATAGTAAATACCATACTTAGACTCAATGTTATAATCCATAGCGTTGCCTGAATTAATTTGGGGGGGGGTGGGAATACATTTCTATCATGACCACATTACTAGATCTTAGGACAGAGTTTGACTGCAATGAAATAGACATTTCAAAATCATTTTAAAAATAATTTCTGAAGTATTTACAGCAAAAAGATTCATGTGCATTTTCCTGACAGTTCTAATCAAAGGATTCAGCAATGTGGCAATGGTGAATGACATAGTGTAGAGCACTCACACTATAATCCACATGACACACAAACAAATTTGTGGAGAACACAAATTACTAAATCTGTCAGATGACACTGCATTTTCTTTAATCCATTGATGATAAGAACGAAGCCTTTGCTTTATTGCTGATGGATGTGACAGACTCCCTGTACTCCATCTTCCCGGGTCAAACAGATAATTTGTACTGTGCTTATCCTTCACTGCCTCCCGTGTGTTGATGCCTGAAACTTACATTACTGTCTCCAAATGGAATGTGCAGTGAATTTATCTGCTCACCTGTTATCTGCCCCAACAATGCCTTTAGGTAAGAAATATAAAACCAAAAAGATGAGTCTTCAACAGGTATATTACACGTCCCATGCCCAATGCAGTAAGATACATGTTTAGTAAAGAGTTTACTGTAACTCTCCAAGAGCAAAGCTCTAAAATCCAAAAGGCAAATCATCTGTTGGCTCAGGTTATCTTTTATCATTTTAGGATTAATAGAGAAAACATGCATTATAATAGTGCAGCTTTATATTCCCATCACTTCCTAAAACCCATCCAAATGGGAAATCACCTGTGATATTGTTGCATGCCCATAAAACAGGATTAATGAAGCAAGAGAGAAACAGGTAAAGTCTGCACAAACACAATACCTTACTGCCCCTTTCTCTCCTTCACTGTATGAATTGTATCTGTCAGAATGGCATTTGGGGAGCAATAGGGTGTAGTGTATGGAGACTGTAGTGAATTAAGAAATGACCAATAACCTAAGTAAAATACTGCAGATGCTGGAAATCAGAAACAAAGCATAAAGTTAAGGAAATAGCAGATCAAGCAGCACCCATGAAGAGAGAAACTAAGTTAAGGTTTCAAGTTGGTGACCTCTGAAAGGACCAGTTCAAGTAAACCAACAAATCAGATGGCTAACCAAATTTCCCCAGTCAAGGGCAATACCTCAGTGCTGTGATTCAGAGGTGACAGCCTGGGAAATGGAAGTCAGGAAGTTTCTCAGTATCAGGAACAGAGAGCTCAGTGACTGGAATTCAGGGACCTTTAAGATGTCAGCAGAAATCGATATTTATGGACATGCAAACCTGGGAACCTCCTGGTTTCCAGTGACATAAAATTCCAGGGGTTAACTAACAGTCTCAATGTAAGCAGTGGTGTTAAAAGGCTTGCAGAACACAAGGGATGACAACAGGTGGAAAAACAGAAAATGTGGTTGATGAGCATGGTCAATCTCACATCTGGTCCTGCTGTAACAATGTCTACATTATTATTCATGGTAATAATAACAATAATAGTAATATTTACTTACCAGAATAAGCCCTGAGATCAAGGATGATGTGCCTGTCAGAGCAACGTAGAATTTGGGGGTTAATGTATTCAAAAACATACTCACTGCAAAAGGAAGAGGAGAAACATGCATTAACATTCATCTTCAGAGGCAGAGGAACAGGACTTAAGAAAATGTCTTGAACTATAATTTTATATAATTTTATCCAACCATAAAAAGCATATATCTACATTTGCATAGATTACATATACATATCAGAAATGTAATTGTTCTTTTCTACAAGTTATGATAATGAATATGCTTTAGAATACACCACTGGTTTTAGTGCATGACAACTAGTTAATGGAATAAGTGTACTGGAATAATCCAGTGGTCTGAGGATTCCTATATTTGAGAATCTGAAATAGTTTATAGAACAACTGGAAATAAAAAGCCAGTCTCAATAGCTATAAAGTGGGCCAGTTATTGCACAAACCCAACAGCTTTATTTATTCTTTCTCTTTATGAATAGTAGCCTGGCTAATAGGTGAACAGCTCTTAATTGACCACAGGTCTGTCAGGCAGTAGTCAGCACAGAATGTGTTGTAGGCCTGTTGGGAAAACGACATGATGGATCCTGTAGGATGACTTCCCAAGCAGATTGACAAAACCATTTGGCACAATGCCTCATCACCAGAACTCACCACTAAGCATTGTGCCTGGCAGCACGAGGGTCTTCACAGTCAGATCCTTCCTGCATGGTTAGAGTCTCATGCTGCCCTTAAAATGACTGTGACGAGGATGAGTTAATCGTCCACCTCTTTGTGGACTGCATATTTGCAAAGAAGATCTGGTAAAAGATGCCAGAGTCCTTGTCAAGGTTCATCTGAAGCAGCTATGTTACAGAGGACTCTCTGATCTACAAGCTATTCCCAGGGACATGTACCAAGGCAAACAGCAAGTGCTTCTGGAAGATCATCAACTCAGTGGAAGATGCATTTCAGTATGTCCAACACTTGTTGGTCTTCCGGTACAATGAGATGTTTGTAGGTGAATGCTGCCGCCAGGCACGTTCTAGGCTGGAGGAGTACAAGACAGGGGATGAAATCTTTAGCCAGAGGGTGGTGAATCTGTGGAACTCATTGCCACAGACGGCTGTGGAGGTCAAGTCAGTGGGTATATTTAAAGTGGAGGTTGATAGGTTCTTGATTAGTAAGGGCGTCAAAGGTTACGGAGAGGGGGAGGAGAATGGTGTTAAGAGGCAAAAGTAATTGAATGGTGGAACAGACTCAATGGGCCAAATAGCCTAACTCTGCTCTTATGTTTTACAGAAATGAAGCTTGGTGCAGCCAATACAAAGGCTTTGTGGGAAAGAACTGCAGTCTAAGATCCTGCCGCCGCTGGGCCTGTGCCCTATGTAACAGGCCCACAAACACTTGATGGGTGTATTGTTCAAAGAGGAAACATGAGTGGCATTGATGCTTGGTACACAGAATACATTAACTTGGTGACACTACTATAAATGTATAAACACTATGAATGTAAAGAAAGCCATTTACTGTTTTGTATTTCTTGTATATATTTTTCATGCATAAAGTTTATTTTCCAAAATAAGAAAAGAATTGCTCCTTATTGCCCCTGATCTGGGCAGGCCATTTAGTTGCAATTGTATGATTGTAGAGGATGGCCCTTCATGACCTTTATTTTCAGTGTTTATTTATTGGCTTAGTGCATCCCGAGAAGAATGAGCAAAAAAAAGGTTCTTGTGAAGCTTCCAGGCAAATCATTGATGCATAAAAGTACAAGAGCCCTATGGGTTTCATTTGTTATGTTGCTGGTGAGAAATATTTATCATGAGCCTTATAGTTTTGCAGAGTTTATCACCCGATGCATTCTAATTTTTTTTTAATATTTGAAGCATGCTGCAAAAACAGAGTTTGGCCATATCTATTGAAATAGCCTCATATGACCCTATACATTCCAACATTCCTGTTATCAGACACACAGTGCTCACGAGTTGGTACTTCATCTTTGCCTGAGGAGCAATATCTACCATATTTAATTCTGACTGACACCGAGTCTGGATGCTTACCTTAGACTAACCCTAACGCTTATCCCCAAAGATATTAGTGCTGAATGACCTACTGGTTGGTATCTCAGTAAAGATGTATGAATAAACAACATCTGCTGTTTTTAAATGCCCTCAAGTATAAACTGAAGTCAGAAGTTCACAAAGTTATAAGAACTATTTGACATCAGGGACTTCTTGCTTGCAAACCAGAAGAGAATAAATACTTGGACAACAAATATCATCAATTAATGGAGAATCATATTTAATTCACACAAAGATTGATCAATTTAAAAAAGTGCAACTCTGATGCACTGACAATGCCCTTTAAGCATTCCAAGGAGCTGACCACTCAGATAGTAAACTATCTTCAGCAAAGCTAATTCAAATACGTAAAAAAAATTCTAAATTATAACCTTCAGTAAAGGTCTTTTTGCATAAATGGGATAGAAGATGCAGATTATATTTTGAACAGTTTACAAATGGCACAAAAACATTCTATTCTCTTGTTGTGATGAATTATTAAATATACAGAGCACGAAATCCTCAACAGAGATTCTGGTAAATGGCCTGGATTTTGTGGGATTCCTGCAGATATACACATGCATATGGAAATCATGAACTTGCTTTGGTGTAGAGTCCAGCCAGAGAGCTGGACCCCTGGGATTTTATATCACTGGAAACAGTGACAGGCCAATTTAAGTTTTAGTTACATAAACATAAGAAATAGGAGCAGGAGGAGGCCATCTGGTTCGTCAAGCCTGCTCCACCATTCAATAAGATAGTGGCTGATTTGGCTGTGGACTCAGATTCACCTACCTGCCTTATCCCCAAAACCCTTAATTCCCCTACTAGGCAAAAATCTATCTGACTGTGTCTTAAATATATTTAATGGTAGCCTCTACTGCTCCCCGGGCAGAGAATTCCACAGATTAACTACTCTCTGGGAAAAGCAGTTTCTCCTCATATTTGTCCTAAATCTATTCCCCAAATCTTGAGACTATACGCCACAGATCTAGTCTCACCCACCAGTAGAAACAACCTTCCTGCCTCTATCTATCCCTTTCATAATTTTAAGTTTCTATAATATCCCCTCTTATTCTTCTGAATTCCAGTGAGTAGAGATCCAGGTGACTCAATCTCTCCTCATAGGCTAACCCCCTCATCTCCGGAATGAACCTGGTGAAGCACCTGTGCACCGAAGCCAGTATATCTTTCCTCAAGTAAGTATATCTTTCCTCAAGTAAGGAGACCAGAACTGCACACAGTACTCCAGGTGTGGCCTCACCAGTACCCTATACAGTTGCAGCATAACATCCCTGCTCTTAAATTCAATGAAGGCCAACACTCCATTTGCCTTCTCAATAACCTGTTGTACCTGCAAACCAACTTTTTGCGATTCATGCACAAGCACTCCCAAGTCCCTCTGCACAACAGCATGCTACAATCTTTCAACATTTAAATAATAACCTGATCTTCTATTTTTCCTTCCAAAGTGGATGACCTCAACATTGTACTCCATCTGCCAGACCCTTGCCCACTCACTTAACCTATCTATATCCCTTTGCAGACTCTCCACATCCTCTGCGCAATTTGCTTTTCCACTCAATTTAGTGTCATCAGCAAACTTGGACATGCTACACTCAGTTCCCTCTTCCAGCTGTTAGTGCACATCGTGAACAGTTGTGGGTCCAGCACTGGCCCCTACAGCACCCTGCTTACCACTGATTGCCAACTAGAGAAACACCCATTTATCCCAACTCTCTGCCTTCTATTGGTTAACCAATCCTCTATCCATGCGAATACATTACCCCCAACTCCATGTATCCTTCTCTTATGGACAAGTCTTTTATGTGGCACCTTAATGAATACCTTCTGGAAATCCAAGTATACAACATCAACCTGTTCCCCTCTATCCATTGTGCTCATTATATCCTCAAAGGACTCCAGTAAGTTTATCAAACAGGACCAGCCCTTCCTAAATCCATTCTGTGTCTGCCTGATGGAACCATTTCTATCCTGATATCTCACTATTTCTTCCTTCATGATAGCCTCAAGCATTTTCCTGACTACAAAGGTTAAGCCTACATCCTTTCTTAAATAGTTAATTTACATTTTTTATATTCATAGAAGTTAATTTATATTTTTGAATTGTTTGAACATTTAAATATTTGGTATATATAAGTGTATTGGCTTTTAAGTTTTAATAATTTTAAACAATTGTTAGTTATTTGAATTTTTATAATAATTTTGCAGTATTTTTTAAGTGTTGCTCCATTTGACAGTCAACTCAACATGAAGTACGGCTTTACTGGCTGTCAGAGTTTACAGCCATTTTGAGGATGGGGTTGATGCTGTTCTGCCTTCTTTCACTTACCACCCCATGTCTTGATTTACAACCAGCATCACCATCATCATGGGATTAATGAGTAGTGGGAGCTGGCTTTATGCAGCAAGCATCCTCAGGAAGTCTCCACTCAGCAATTACAGATTTTACTCCAAGTTCAGCAGTTAGCCTGTGTAGCTTGCTGCTGACCATCAAATCAGACCTCATGATTCTTAATTTACTGATTTAAGAACTGGAGGTTGACTTGCTTGAGTTCTTAGCTTATACATGCTTACAACACTATTTGTACTGAGGTACATTTCATAAGTACTGGAGCTCCCAGTTGCTAGCCATTTTAATTCTCCTCCCCATGCCCACACTGACCTGTCTGTCCTTGGTCTTCTCCACTATCAGTGAAAGGTGAACAGCAAAATACAAGAATAGTACCTTGTATTCTGCCAGGGTAGTCTACACCTCGATGGCATGAACACTAAATTCTCCAATTTCAGGTAACCTGCTCCCCCCGTCACTTTTCTCTCTCCTGATCTACCCAGTTCCTCCTACACCCACCCCACCCCACCTCCCCTCAAATACACTATGATCCAGTTCCTTTCCAATCCTCCACACACTCCATTTGCCCATCACCTACACACTCCTCCCACTGGGTCCCCTCCTCTCTCTGTTCCCATCTACCCAACCCCACCTCCCTTATTTGTTTCTATGTTCCACCTTCCTTTCCCACTAGATTCCATCATCTGCAGCCCTTTGTTGCCGCCACCTATCACCTCCCAATCTCTGTCTCTATTTCTACTCTATCATCCTCCATCTGCTTATAATCACTCCTCTTCTGGATCCACCTATCTCTTACCAGCTCTTGCTCTACCCCTTCCCCTCACAGTCTGGCTACCTCCCCTCTATCTTTCAGTTGAGATGAAGGGTCTTGACCTGAAATGTCAACTGTCCATTTCCCTCTACAGATGCTGCTTGACCCACTGAGTTCCCCCAGCTGTTGGTTTTTTGCTCCAAATTCCAGCATCTGCAGTCTCTTGTGTCGATATTTCATAAATATCAGAGGCACTCTGATTTCTCACCCAAACTGCTACTGCCTTTGCATGTGCCTACATAAGGCAACTTGATATTACCATCAATACCAATTCTATCCTCATTTGACATCCAAAGAGTCACCTCCCCATTGGCCACCGAGTTGGTCCAAGGGGCAGAAAACATTGCTGCGTTTTTAATGGCTTAATACAACTCTGTTTAGTGTATCTATCTTTCATCAGTTATAGACCAAGTAGATTTTCAAATAGAAGGAACAAGAAATCCCATAAAAAATGGTCCAAGGAAATGTTGCAAATTCAGTCAATATACTCTGACCATTAATCAAGAGTGCAGCTTTGACTTGCTGCAGTGAGGGTCAACATTTTGTAGAGATGATTTGTGAGAAAGTATGGTCTGATCACCCAGGCCTATTTAGCAGACCAGCACATAATGTCAGAAACATTTCATACATCCCGTAAATTGTCACCGTGAGAACTCGCACAATTAAAATTCATTCCGCTTGTTGCCACAACAAATGTCTGTCAACACAATCTTGAAAAGCTCGAAGCACTTGGAATGGAAATCCTTTCTGCCAAGAATATTTTAATGAAGGTATTGCTGAATGGTCCTTCCCTCGAGCTGAATTGTATTCCGTTTGAACGTACAACATACTTAGCATGAACAGGGAAGGTACATAGGCCCCATAAACAAAAATGTCAGGACAATCCAATAACCTTGTCTGGTGAACTTTTCTCACATATCCTCTTGTTTGGTTTTTCCCTCACAAATGTTCTCTAGCAGCTCCTGGCTCAGCTTCTCCCTACCAGGTAATGGCTTTAGTCAATGTTTTCTGCCTCTGCCACCTCATCTCCTAATCAGTACATGGCAGCTCTTATTGTGTAGTTGATTTCAAAAGAAATAAATGAAGCAGCTTAAAAAGAAAACATTTGCAAATATTTCATGTTTTGAAAAGTTCAAGATTTGAAAATAACTATTAAAGCAAAATATTATTCAATATAGAGATTATATAATTCCCAATTACTTTCAAGTGCAAACTCTTAATGTTCAGTTTGTAGACTTTATTGTTCCCATGGTAATGCACTGTGGATCAAATCTGTGTTCGGTTTTAAAATGATCAACACCTCAGTGCCAACACAAGGGGGCACTGATGATTCAATTTGAGTGACAAAAGAATTAATGCAGCCAATTATGTTAAAACATGAGGCCATTCTCCTCCCAAAAACATGACAGAAGACAACATAATACAGTTCCAGTTAAATCCAGCAATACCTCACATGGAGCTAATAGTGTAGGCTGAGTGTGCACCTTGCTGTTTCACAACACGTGGCCGATTGTCCACTTTAATTCCTAACACAGTCTGATTATGTAAACTCTTGAACACTAACAGCAATCCAGGTGCATGTGTCAATTCTAGACATGGGTCCTCAGGCACTTTAAATACACTTTTACTCATAGAGTAGCCCAGCTGAAGTAAATGCCACAGTCTTAGCTCTTCGAACAGATCACAACAAATTCATTGCAATAAATTAAACTATTTTTTTAATATTAGTTATGGTAACCTGCATGATGTACTAACCATATTAATTTGTTCA
>JARFYF010000029.1:26814542-26825788 GCA_030265395.1 Rhina ancylostomus | reverse complement strand
TACAATCTATAGTAACAGCTTCTTCCCCAGTGCCATCAGGTTCTTGAACTGACCTGAAAAACTTTAATTCTATCTTGGACCATATTTCGCTCTACTTGCACCAATGTCATTGTCTTTATTTTTGTTTATTTTGTTGACTAAGTTATGTATAATTTAAGTTAATTTAGTTTATGTAATTTATGTTTGTCATGTACTGTGCTACTGCAAAAAAAATGTTCATGACATTTATACCCTGTATATGTATGCCCATGACAATAAATTTGAACTTGATACTACTGCAACAAACATCATTCAATTTTTAGCCACTGAAAAGAAAGAATTGTAATTTCACTAATGCCAGCCACAACAGCAGGCTTACAACTGCTTCTGTGGTCACTACTGTTATGAAGAACAAAAGCAGCAAGTTTCCACGTACAGCATTGGGATAAAGACCAAACAATCTGGTTTTGCAATATTGAATGAGTGAAAAATATTAGGCAAGACAATCAGCAATTAATCTCCCTCCATCCCACCCTCCACATCACCTTCTCAGCCATTCTACAGATTAATGCCGTAAGCTTTGAGTATGGTAAGGAGGCTTTGGTTTAACGTCTTCAGTGAAACATGCCATCTTTCATAGTGCAATAACCCTTCTGTACTGCACTGGCATGTCAGTCTTGATTTATGGGGTCAAGTCTCTGGTGTTTGATTCAGAACCTACAATCTTCTGAGTGAAAGCTTGAAGGGCTATCATCATGAGCTATACAGTTCAACCTTTGATACTATAATTCCAAGCAAATTCATCTCCAAACTCCGAGCCGAGGGACTCAACACTCCCTTTGCAACAGGATCTTTGATTTTCTGACCAACAGACCACAATCAGTGAGGATAGACAGCAACACCTCCGCAACACATATCCTCAACACTGGTGCCCCACAAGGCTGAGTCTTCAGCCACCTACTCTACTCCCCATACACTTACGAATGCGTGGCCAGATTCTACTCTAACTCTATCTATCAGTTTGCAGATGACACCACTGTAGTGGGCTGAATCTCAAATAACAATGAGTTGGAATACAGGAAGGAGATAGAGAGTCTTGTGGTATGGTGTCAAGACAACAACCTTTCTTTCAATGTCAGCAAAACAAAAGACATGGTCATTGAATTCAGGAAGGGGGGTGGTGCACACATACCTATTAACATCAACAGTGCTGAGGTCAAGAGGATTGAGAGCTTCAAGTTCCTGGGAGTGAACATCACCAATAGTTCTGGTCCAACTGTGTAGATGCCAGGGCCAAGAAAGCTCACCAGTGCCTCTGCTTCCTCAGGAGGCTAAAGAAATTTGGCATGTTCCCTTTGGCCCTCACCAATTTTTAATCAATGTACCACAGAAAGCATCCCATTTGGATGCATCACGGCTTGGTATGGCAACTGCTCTGCCCAGGACCGCAAGGTGCTCCAGAGAGTTGTGGACACAGCCCAGCAAGTCATGGATACCAGCCTCCCCTCTATGGACTCTATCTACATGTCTCGCTGCCTCAGTAAAGCAGCCATCTAATCAAAGACCCCTCCCACTGCAGACATTCTCTCTTTTCCCCCCTTCCATCGGGCAGAAGATAGAAAAGTCTGAAAGCACGTACCATCAGGCTCAAGGACAGCTTCTATCCCATTGTTATAAGACTATTGCACGGTCCCCTAGTACGATAAGGTGGACTCTTGACCACACAATCTACCTTGTCACTTGAACTACCTCAATGCACTGTTGTAATGAAATGGTCTGTATGGATGGCATGCAAAACAAAGATTTTTACTGTTCCTCAGTAAATGTGACAATAATAAACCAAATCTTTAAAAGTCTGAAACAGGACATGTTGGAAATCTGAAAAAAAAGAAAATGCTATGCATACGCAGCAGGTCATGCAGCATCTGTTCAGAGGGAGACATCTCAGATTAACAATCCTTCATCAGAACTAGCAAAGTGAGAAAACAAGTGTGTTTTAAGATGTAGAGAATGGGAGGGAAGAACAGAAGGAATGTCTGTGATGGAGTGGAGACCAAGGGCATTCAGGCAACACAATTGCTTTTACTGCTGTCTAAGAAAGACATAAATGCTTGTTATCACAGCTAATTTTCTGGAGGAATGTAAATATAGGTTCTCCCCAGCTTACGAATGCCTGACTTATGTACAGCCTATATATACGAATGAACTTTTAAGACACCGGTAGGATGGAGTTACCAGCTGCTTCAGGGCTGCAGGTGACTGTGCTTGACACCAGCTGGAATTTTGACACATTGAACTCAAGAAGAAAGCACTCTAGTTAACATATTGATGTCCGTTTTGTTAATCCTATCTAGAGACAAGCCAGCCGGGCCAACAGCAGAGTCCTTTTTAAAACCCTATCTGCAGTAAAATCTCTTAATATCATTATTAGCCCAAGACAGGTTCGGGCTAAATTTGTGAGTATCAGCTTTATTATTACAAATGGCAAAACAAGATTTAAAATGTTTCTCCAGACTATCTATTCCTATGGGACAACCCACCTCTGCAGGCATCTTCTGCCTCGTGGGAACTGCGTTTGTGGCCGGATTTCTGACTTGCGAGCTGTTCAGGTTATGACCACTTTTTAGGAACAGAACCTTGCCATAACCTGGGGAGGACCCGGAGAGAAAGATGAAATAGAGCAGTGGTGGGAGAAACACCATTTCTATCACCACAGGTGCTACCTGACACAAGTGCCCCTAGAGTTTCCAAAGCCAAATCTAGCCCATTTCCATTAACTGTTCCATGTAAAACTTATTAAGTGTCCAGGTTGATTACATCATTATTAATATACTGGTATTCTAACACAGAAGTTCATGCAAATCAGATCCGCTATCTTCACTCTCTCTCTCTCCCCCCAGACATGTATTGCTTTGTGTCTGCTTTAGCAAAGTGTTTTGTTTTTTAAAAGGAACATTCCAACCAAAATTTTGTCTGAGTAAAATCTGCCATCCAGTTTCTCTTTAAATTATTTAGAACATTTTGAGCAATGACAGCTCAAAACAATATCCTTCAGCATAAGTGGTTAATACAATATTCTTAAATACAATGGAGTGAATAATAGGCCCGTATCCTTGAAATTTAGACAGAATGCACACTTCAAATTCAGCTCCAGGCAACAATGATAACTTCAAGCTCAGTCTCTTGGGAAGAGGTTGTCGTCTTCAAGTAAAACTTTAAATAAAGACATGAAAGTACATATAAGACAATGCAAAGATAACTGTAATTGTTGTGAGATTGCCATTCTTTTATTTTACCTATTCTCTTAAATTTGAACTTAATAAATAAAATGGCAAATCGAAGTCATTAAGAAAGAATTATAAGGTGCCAGTGGCCAATATGTGCAATCTGGTGGCAAGCTTGTAGAATCATAATACAAAATGCACAAACACTTTCCATTATAAATGTGAACATAAGAATTTATAATGAAAACCAAGAAAGCCTGCAAGCCTTCCACCTTGCCTAATCTCATTGCTAACTCTATTTAAATTAGGAGTTCAACTCGAGTTTACATTGTTAAATCCAAGGCATTTTCTACTCCATCAGGATTCCCTCACTTCCCCACAAGATTCTCGGTTGAATCCATCTAGTATACAGTTAAAGATCACGAATAAGAGCTTGGGATTCTTTTTAACTTTTGATTCAATGGTGATTATAAACTAATCTATACCTGGCAACTTGCTCTCTTGTTTACAACAACTGTATGCAGAACAATTGAAATTACTACTGAGGTAAATTTCTGCCTCTATAATTAAAACCGAACTTAGACTATACTTTTGTCAGCCAGGAATTTCAGGGCATTGAGACAGAAGAATTTTTTTCAAATAAAAACAGAAGATGCTGGAAACCCTCTGCATGTCAGGCAGCATCTATAGATGCAGCAGTTGGCTGGTCTTTTATCTGAAATATTAACTCTGTTTCTCTTTCCACAGATGCTGTTCAACTTGTTGAGTGCTTGCAGCATTTTGTGTATTTATTTCAGATTTCCATTGCTTTAAATTCATTGATTTTCAATACTTTTTTCAAACCTGCTCAGAGAAGTACAACAACTCTGCAGTCAAATACACATTCAGCCACCATTTCCACTGGAGAAAGGAGGACTTCAAATTATTTTTAAGGAAAAGGAGATTTTAAAAAGGTGCAAAATGAACAGTTCATAAAATACAATTATCTAATCATCTTAAAGTCAGAACTAAGCAAAAGGCATCAGCTGAGCCAGCCTGATGATGCTTTGACATCAATGGTGGTTTCAGGTCACAGTGGATTCAATGATATGCAGAGAGGGAAGTCTGTTTCTGCTTCCCAGCATTTTGTTTTTGCATTTTTTTAGCTGCAGATTTACCTAGGTATAGAACATGACTTAGGTACAGAAGTGACAAAATTGTTGTTAATATTGGCGAATGGATTGTTGAACTTTCAGCATTTAGATTTTTGCACATATTTATGTTTGCAATTTTAAAAGAAAATGTGATAATTTCATTGATTTGTGTGTGATGTATTTTGTGGAGAAGAGATAAAGAGCAATTGGTCTCCATTTAATCTCTTCGCTATTTCCAATGTAACAAAATTATGAATACAGATTTATTTGTAATTTTATATTAAGGTAATAAAAACGTACCAACTATACCAGGTTGAAAGGGTTAATCTCACAAAACTGGTGGGGCTGGATGTCTGGAACAGCTGTCAAATTGCTTTTGGCACTGAAGCGTGACGTCTGTGAATTTCTGTTGAACTAGGCTGTTTCTGGAACAATTTTCCAACATGTCAACTGAGACCCTTTTTTAAAAATAGCCTCCACATCATTGCCATTTTGTATTTTTTGGTGGGGAAGTGCCTTTAGTCTTAGTGCACCAGCTTATAATTCCATGCCACCATCTGTAATGCTTGCTTGTTGTGACCTATAATACTGCAGTTGTTTGATAAAATAAATATATTAATCCTACAGCAATCACACATTCACGGAAAAGCTAAAAGAAATCACAAAACCTCAAATTTCCCCACATCAAATGCATCTTTGATGTGAATATACCTCCTGATGGGTACCAAGACTTGTGGGCATATATATATTGTATTTAACAATGGGAGTTGAAAACTCCCAGTGGACTGTATTCAGAATTCTCACTGGATGATTTATCCCTTTTATGTATTGCTATCCTTGTATCTGCACAGTACCTGGTCCATTCTCAATGTAGTTCTTTACTCATTAAGTGCTCGGCTTTGGTTATTTTCATCATTATTTTCAGGCTATTTCATCAGGAGAGAGATTAGCAAGGTGTAAAGATTTCTATCTCAGTCTGAGCTGGATTTAATCTCTGGTGCGAATTAACCATGTCATCACTCAGTTGTCAAGGACCATCTAAAAAGACAAATTAGTTGGTATAGAATGATTGGTTTAAGGGCAAAAGGCTTTGGATAACCTTGTAAAACTTAGTGTGTGAAAGGGGTAGCGGGGTAAGAAATTGAGGTTAGTTGAGGGTTATGTGCAATGTAGAAAACTACTGAATAGCTGTGAGGTGTGTGGAGGTAACAAATAAACATGCTGTTCTGGCACAGTAATTAATAAATAACTCCAAATGTTAGGCCTGCTGACTTGTACATGGTCTGGGGAATTGGATGGGACAAATGCAGGTCATTGAGAGATGGTCACATTGGTTTTCACAATGAAATCTCGTTGAAAACTCATTTTAAATGTGAACAGTATTTTTGTTGCTTTTTGCAGCATTTGCCTAGGAAACTCTGGGGAGATAAGAACAGCTTATTCAAACAACCCGTAGATACGAACAAACAGCAAATTAGACTCAAAGGAACTAAATAGGGACAAAAAGGGCTCTTGTTCATTCGTAATTCAAAGTACTCCATATGGATTTGGTTTGTATTGTTTGGAAGCACTGTTTATAAAGTGATAGCCTTACAAGAAGTCAAGGCATCTGCTTATCCCCAGCCCCCAGGTGCAAAATCCACTATTGCAAGATATTATTTATACAATGTAATCAAACCTCAGGTTTTCATCAGCTAACAACTTCAACATTATAAATATACAACTTCAACATTATAAATATACACAGAGGCTCTTATTGTCATTTTAAAAATATAGATGGTACAGATTCTTATGCAGTCAGAATAAATTAAAATGTTGAACCATTTACCTTTGTAATCATTCAGGTTTTACCTGCAGAACTGGGACAATCTTTGTTGAACCTCAATAACCCCACTACCAGATGGACAAACACAGGCAAAAAGGCATGAAGACATGGAATGTTATCTTGCCATAAACTGCTCTCAGTATGGCTGATAAGCACTGAATGGTTGACAATTAATTGCTATGGCTTATCCAACTATAAAATGTTCCCAACTTTTATTGGTTAAACAACTGTTCATTATTCAAAACCAATCAGGACTATTTTCCTTCGAATCTATTTCTCCACTATCCATCACCAGCCCCCACCAAGATCTCTTTATTGTTCTCAACCCTTCAGTTCTCCATGCCATATAGCACAGCACTGCCTCTGTCAAGTTTCGAAGGCATAATAAATATCAGTCCTGAGCTTCCACCTTGGAAATCTGCTGCAACCCTCAGGTTTGATTTGACTTGCTTTTGGAATTCTTCTCCCTATGAAATAAGATGGGCAAGCATGGCCTGAGTAGGAAAAAAGGCAGATGTTCTTCACTTCTGTCTGTCTGGCCACTCAAAAGAAACTATGGTTAACACTTGTGGAAACCTAACATCATTAACTGTTCTTTACAGTTATTATGTCATTACTGGTTAGTGAAAATCATTTTACATAAAATACTGTCACACTCTAATCTTCAGTCCCAAATTCCCATGGAGATGCCAAGTAAAGTAAAAGAGAAACCCCTGGTGCCTTGAGACAGTTGTTCACCTACCTATACACCAAGAGCCTGTACTAATGAAGAAAATGCCGAGCAGACAGGAAAGAGAAAGTGTAACTATGGTACAGTGTGATGATCTCCCTCATTCATTGCTTCATATCTAAAATAATTGCATCCAATGACATACAACCTTGCCATGCCATGGTGTTGGTCATTCAAGAGGAAGATATCTACTGGCACATTTTTGCTCTGTTCACATTCCTTCCCCTTGCTTAAGAATTCTCTTAATTAGGTGAAAACATTACAGTATACCACAGGGTACTGAGCTGGACCACAAAGGTCACAGGTTTAAGTAGTTAACAGTTACAGTGGTGAAGGCATCAAAAAAATGACCATAGTGTGTCCAATTGAGAAGTAAAAGATATCTAAGTAAAGAAAGAACTTCACTAGAATGCATAGTTGTTATGAACATTCACTTTCATTACTCAGATAAGTAGCCAAGTAGGTGAAGAATAAATGCTGTGAGAAGCAGTATAACCATACCCAAGTAACAAGTCAGCCTTCACACAGGCAATTCAATCACTATCACATCAAAAACTCTTGGTTGCAAATCCCATCTCTGACACTTGGGTACAAAGTCTGGTCTTTCTCCAAAAGGTAGCATTTGCCACAATCCAACCCCCTCTCGTGGCTGAACTTAAGTGTCAGCACAGCACTGAGGAAGTGCAAAACAAACTGCTGGAGGAACTCGGCAGGTCAGGCAGCTTCTGGGGATGGACGATATTTTGGGTCAAGTGTCCGCATCAGGACTAAGGGAGTGCTCCAGTTTGAGAGCTGCTGCCTTTCGGATAACATACTAAACAAAGACTTAGGCTACCAGCACGTAAAGATTCTCAAGAGCTATTTGATAGAGAACATTAAATTCACATGGCTGATATCTAAAAGCAGATTATTTTGTCTTGTATTACATCAATTTTTCAGGGGCCTTTCTGTGCATGAACTTGCTGCTCCATTCCGTATACTACTACAAGATCTACACTTCAAAAGTATTTTGTTAGCTTTGAAGTGCATCTGGATGACCTAAGGTCGTGAAAGACGCTAACCAAGTACAAGTTCTTTCCTATCTGTTTGTCACGAGCTTCAGGAGAGGAGGGAATATTACACATATTTTCATAAAAATGACTTTTCAAAGCACTATGAATTCAATCTCTGCAGCAAGACTATAAGAGGAAAACAAATTCGATGTTTTCATTAGTTACCACTTGTTAATATCATTATAGCTGAATTCTCTTAAACCATGAACACAAAGCAAAAATTTAAAAGATATTTTCCAGATATTGGTTACTCCTTGTTTTAAAATGCAACAGTGTCCCACCATTACTAACTACACTTACCCTTATTCCCAGAACAAAGCTAAAAGCTATGACAGTTGATTTATTAAAAGACATCTCTGGGACCATCTACCATAAAGATATTTTTTTCGGTGGATATTAATTTGCAGACGACCTCTGCTCCTTGCCCCAGGGTTCCTGTCAGTTACAGAGCTGTAACCAAAAAGTCATCTGCAAAAGTCAACAGATGGCACTGGCAAGGCGCATTCAATGAGAATGTTTTCTTGACTTTTAAATGGTTATTGGAGAAGTAGCAGTTATTGTGAGGTGTTGCCATTTTATTTTTCACATATCATAACAAATACGTGGGCCAAGCAGCCATTTTACCGTTTGCAATAACAGTGGCTGAGGCAAAAGAATACTCACAGATCAGACAATTAAAAAGAATACTAAGGATTGGTAATACTGACCAAGTTCCTGCAGAAAGCAATATAAAAATAAATAAGCCAGGGTACATTGGCACAGATCTCACACTGCACTTCCAAGGAACATTGCTTGTCAGACTATAAATGCATAGATTAAAAATATTTGAAATAAATATAAAGAAAAATTCTGCTTTTAATATAGAATTAATATTGATTCTGCATTCAATTTATATTTTTATTAATAACCTTTCCCACACAATCCATCACACTTTCACATAACTTTGGAGATATTAAATTTAGCATTTTTCAGATCACCTAATTTGATTTTTGACCTTTGGTTTTCCCGAGGATTTCCCCTCGATGACATTGGGAACTTTTTCTTAATGTGCATTGCTAATTTTCACAGAAAATGGGATTCCTGTGGTACTTAAAGTGTAATTAATGCTTTGAGGTTGTTCCATTTTAAGAAACCATGTCACGTGATAGACTTTTGCAACATTCAGATTCAGTAGACCGTCAGTTGCCACAATAAATGTGTTCTTTAATCTGCCTAGTCTAAGTGAGCATGTGCAATATTCCACAGTATAAGAACCCAAATACACCTCAACCACTTATTCTGGAATTATTTGACAATTACCCATTTCCCCCTTGTCTGCAGAGGAGTGGTCATAACAGCTGCTTATTTGAAATAGCCAATATTTAGACACTTGCTGTTCCATCAGGAGTTACCAAACAGCAACAGTGTCACAGTTGGCATGGTAATTGGTTACTAAAATAGGTACTAATATTCGTCTCTGATCCTAATATTCAGTGACACCTTATGGAAGTCACCAAACAATAGGAATTCAACTTGAGGAACCAATTCATTTACACAAACCAGCAACCTATTACATAAATTTACTGTGATGTATTATCAAAGAAGCACTTTACAATGCTTTTAAAAATAATCTAATGGTAATAACATAAAAATATTTTCTTAAATGCAAAAGCTAAGCTGGCCCTTTAGCTCCTGAAAAGTAATCTGAGCAACACAATCTTTTTCAACACCTGGTCAGAAAACTGTAACTGTTACCTTCACTTCTGGATTGATAGTAAAGTGCCAATCTTAAAGAACGCCATTCCTGGTCACCATCCTGCAAGGTCCATAGTTATATGGGTACTGCAGAGAAGAGCGCTCAATCATCTTACACTCACTATCTAACTCATTCCAAAGAACTGGCACTGAGGCAAGCTAGTAATGCATAGAATACAGCAATAGACCATTCACACCAACAGTGTAAGTGAGTATTCTCCATATTAATCTTCCCCACCCAACTTTATCCAACCCTGTCAGCATACCATCCAGTTCTCTTTATTTTACAGATATCTGTGCTATCTACTGCTTCTTGTGGAAGCAGTTACTTTGGGTTGAGAAGTTGTTCCTAAACTCCCTTTTAGATTTATTGATTAAACAAGTAGCTTGGCAACAGGAACACAGCATTACTGTTTAAATAAACATTCACGTCATCATTTTGTCCTGGTGGTTGACGAGATTGTGGCTAGGAACACCAAGTTTGGCTTTAGGGGAGAAAAGGAAGGATGGTAAGTAAAGCTGCAGTGAAAAAAAACGTTTGTGCCTTTCCCTTGCTTATTGTTACCAATTTGTTCTGAGCAGGTGACAGTACAAAAATACTGCAATTAACAGCATGAGTGAACACAGACTCCCCGAATACCAACGGTACACACGCTAAGAACAGCAAACTCAACAACAGAAGAGCAAGTAGACATGAATCCCAGCATATTCCTTAACCTAGGAGGACATTTTTGTTATGCCATGCTAAGAGAGCATAACCTCTTTATGCTCTGTAGTACTGTCAAACCTACACTTCAAATTAAAGCGACACTTTAAGTTCAAATCAGTGAAAAATCATCCAAGAGATTCTCTGGCAGGCCCATTCATGGCTGGGAGTTTAAATCTGAAACGTCCAGACAGATGAGCAGATTTGTATTTAACCGGTGCAATGTTCAGACTGTAATACAGCAGCATTCACATCTCACCAGGGAGGAATACAAAAGTGGTTCCATATCCTTAGTAACATCTTGGTTAATTTCCCCAGTGGCCCACATTACCTCTTTATAGCTTTGCAAAGAAGCTCCTTGAGATTTTCCCATCAATGTATGTTTTCATACAATAAGATTGGTCGGTGCAATTCCATAATCCGCAGTCATTTCATGCTTATCCTTACCTCAGCTTTTGCAATACCTCCCCCCTTCCCCAGCAAATCCCCACACTCTTTTACTCACTTCATCTGCCCCAATCTCATTCTTTACTTCGCAATATATATCCGTATGTCTGGGACAGCAGTCATAGTTCAAGGTCAAGGTTAGCAATCCATTCAATGGCTTCAGGTATGTCAGCCTGTATGGTTGTGCTGCCATCAGAAATAGATGGCTCAGGTGGGAGTCTAGTACGTGAGCGATGGTCTGACTTGAATGGCCACAGTCACAATTTGGGCTGTTGTCCATGTTCAACTTGTGGAGCAGGTGGCCACAGTTTCCCTGGCCTGTCCTCAAGCAGTTTGGTAGAGTCCAGGTTGTCCTTGGACAGTTAACACACTGGACTTCATTGCTCAGGTCAGGTACTGGGTTTCAGGTGGTGATA
>JARFYF010000029.1:26797194-26812234 GCA_030265395.1 Rhina ancylostomus | reverse complement strand
TCGCAATCTGGTAACCACGGCAGCAAGAGGCATCAGCAAACACAAGGGTGAACTGCGGGGAACGCGTGGACAGCTTTATCAAACAAGGGAGCCCTGTAAATAACAGTTCACTTCATGATAACAGACTCTCTCCTGCCTCACGCATATTACGGTGCTCTTCCAAGATCAGCACACACATTCATTTGCCCAGCTGCGAAAGCGATTCCCTGCTATTCCACGCCGTAGCATCTCAAAGAGCAGACGACCAGACCAGAGCACCAAAGGGTCCGTATGCAGTGTCTGGACCTCCTGTTAATAAATTGTTTCTCCAGTAAAAATTGATGGGGAGGGGCAGGGGGAGCGCAGAGTGGAAAGACTGTTTCCTGATCGTCAATTCTTTGCTGAGAATAATATTTATATCGCCCTCATTTGTGGAAGCAGGTTACAGATCCCACACAAATACCAGGAGCTTTTAGGATTTTAGAACTTCATGAACTCTCATTCTCAGTCCTGTGGCTAGGCCTTGAAACATTCAGCAAAATGTACCGTAGTAAAGTCACTGAAATTATTTATGAGCAACGAGCAGATTCTCTGTAGTGCACTCTGTAACAAATTCAGCCTCCTCGCTGCATGGTTATCGCTGTTGCCGTAAGGGCATTGTGTTTGTGATTTTGGGCAGCTAGATCACATTTGTGTTGTTGACACACGCCGTAGAAAATGATCAGAGAAACAGAAAATTATTCTCTTAAATCCTCAAGAGCAGATACAGTGACGTGAATCGTTCAGATCCGCTTCGCACTGATGTCTATTCTAAGGGGGAGCTGCGAATTCATTGTGTGAAGTGGCCCTGACTGAAGCTGCTTCCCATGCAATAAAACAATGCCATGGCACAACGCTTAAGAAGCTAATTATTAGTGAACTCTTCCTGTACTGTACTTACATGAAGACTCCGTGCCGAACATGGCTGGTTCAGATGCTGCAAAAAGATGAGGAGCTACACAGCAGGGGTCATGAAACTAGACAATGCAGCCCGGCTCCGCGGCTGGCAGCTGCACTGTTCAAGCGTGAAAGCTGATACAACACACAGCAGTCCCGAACAAAATACCGTTTATATTTCTCTTGCAAGTGAATGCCAGAAGCTTCTGCTGGAGATTCCAGAGAAAGGAAGGAGCAAGCGAGCACTCACTCCCCTGTCCTGCTGCAGTGAGTCTGAATGAAGAGCTGAGACCAGACACAGTAAGACAATAGCACAGGCTGCATATATTGAGTGACGTCAAAGGCACTTACTGCAAAGACTGATTCCCTCCTAACCATGGCCAGCAGCAGAAAAGGAATGAATGGTAAAAAGAGATTTGGGAGAGAGCCTTTTGTTGCAAAATCCAAAGACCGTATTTTCCCCTCTGGGATACGCCAGCCACCACTGTTTTGTATTGTGTTATGCATATAAAACTATAAAATAATGAACTGCAATGGGAGCATGCAAATGAGTTTCTAAAATGAAGGGAACTTGCAAGTACATTTTAGGTGCTGTGCAGCTTATGATACACCTCAAGAACTCCCTTATGTTATTGACCTTCCTGTCAATTTCCCAAAACACCAATACTGTAAAAATGGACCGACCGGCCCTGTGCAGGATGGCAGCAAAATAAAAATCAGACGCAATTGAAAAGCAAATTAAAAGTTTAACCGTGGATATTTGGCACAGACCTGCGAAGGACAAGTCATTTGTAACAAATCCAACAGATTTTTTTAAAGACACATCCAATTGAATAGAGACTGGAAATTTAGTGCACACAGCATGCACGGCTTTTCGAAAAGTATTTGAAAATGTGCTTGAATGGATTTGTTCAAAATTTTCAGACATGTGGACTAAGAGGAAATCTGGCAATGTGGATAGAACATTACCTGGCCGACAAGCAAGACACAGCAAGGAAAACTGGGGTCAGTTTGGAAGAAGAATTATATAGAGTAATTTAAAATGTACATCAGGCAAACACATAATTCAGCCCAACTAGTTCATGCTGGTGTTCGGACTCCATGTTGGGCTCCTCCCACCTCTTCATTTTGCAGATCAATTTATCTTGTTATTCCTTTATCCCTCGTGTGTTTATCTCGCCCCTCCCCATAGTTTTTGATTCATGTACTTTGATCAGATCAGAACACATTGATTTCATAGAGCTGATGAAGTTCTGCGCTTGAGAGAAGCAGAGCAGTTTATCTTTTGTATTTGAACCCCAATACTAGATTAAGCTCAGTTACGGATTTATTATGAATCTGACACTGTCAGGAATCATAGGTATGCTGAAGAATCAAATGAGTTCACATAGATTTCCATTTATACAAACTTGCAAATTAGGTGAAGGAGTAAGACACTCAGCTCCCCTGGAATCTGCTCTGTCCTATAATGTCACAGCTGTTCAGATAGTAACCTTCTGTCCACTCACCATATGCTCTCAACCCCTTGCTTATCAAGAAGTTATCTACCTCTGCCTTAAAAAATAATCTTTTTCCACTGCCTTTTGAGGAAGAGACTTCCCAAAACTAACAAGTGTCTAAGATAAAACATTTTGCTTCATCCATCTTAAATGGATGCCCCTTTATTTTTAAACAGTGACAGTTAATTCTAGATTCTTCCACAAGAGGAAACATCCTCTCCACATCTATCATATTAAGGTCACTTAGGATCCTAAATATTTCAATCGAGTCCCCTTTCGCTTTTCTAAACTCCAGCAGATTCAAGCCTGGTCTTTCCATCCATTCCTCAAAAGGTAACCAACCCATTTCAAGTAATAGTTACTTAAAAAAGAGTTAATAAAATGAGCATTCATGGGAGGAACTCAGGAAATTACAGTCACCAGGGAAATGTTGGAACTGAGGGCTGACAAGTCTCCAGGTCCTGATGGACTTCATCCTGGGGTTTTAAAAGAAGTGCCAAGTGAGATAATTACTGCATTGATTTCACTTCTCCAAAATTTCCTACATTCAGGGAATGAAACAAAAATTTAGAAGCTATTATTATCAAAATGCTTACTATGTTTTTACATTTCTGACCAGTTTTATCTTATACTCTATTTTTTTCCTTCCTTATTAATATGTTAGTCATTTAAGCTCTTTTTATATTCTAATGTTCTAGACCTGCCACTTGTCTTTGCACAATTATTTGCTTTTTTCTTAAGTCTGTTACTGTCATTTACTTTTCCAGTTAATCATGGATGATTGGTCCTCCCCTTGGAATTTTTCTTATTCTTTGAAATTTGTATATTGTATATTCGGAGAGATCCCCTTAAATGTCTGTCACTACATCTTGATTGAACTATCCCTCATTTAATTTACTATTTCACTTTAATTAGCTCTGTATACACACCCTCATAATTGCCCTTATTTAGGTTTAAGATACAGGTCTTAGACCCATTCTTTTTCCTCTCAAACTGAATGTAAATTTCAATCATCTTACGATCACCTCACTATGAGGTCACTAATTAATGCCATCATATTGCACCATACCAGATCAAGTATTGAACATGCTGTTCTACAAAACTATCCCAAAGACATTCTATGAACTTCTCCACTAAGATTCATTTGCCCATCTGATTTTTCCAGTCTATATGCAGATTAAAATCCCACATGAATATCTCAATATCTTTTTATTATTTGTTTCTATATACCCTGTCCTATAGTTTGTGGGCTGTTATACTTCTTCCCCCCAAACTACTACTACTTTCTGGTTTCCTGAACTTGGGCCATCCCTCTCTATCTTTCTAAGAATATATTTAATAAACTGAACTATTCCTCTTTTACCCAGCTCTCTGTCCTCCCAATATTGAAGTCCCAGTGAATGTCATCCTACCACCATGTCTACCGCCATGTAATAGCTATTAGATTGTACATTTCTTTTTGTGCTCTGTTTATCTGCTTTGTTCTGAATGCTATGTGCATTATTTTCTTATTTTGTATTCTCTAGCATAATCTACTGACTCACTCATACATTTGTGTTCTCTATCTTCTCCTGTTACAGACTACCATTTCCCGTGTTATTAGCTTTCTCACTAGCCTTGTTTCTACTCTCTGATTGAGTTCATCCTCACAACTTTCATGATTATCACAAGTCCAGCAGTAGATTCAAAGCCAAAGTATGACAGAATCTATTATCAGTCCTAGCAGCTCCTTCCTTAGCTTTTGCCTGATTACAGGGATACAGCAGGAGACAGTACAGAGCTTCCATCTCTTCCAGGTACATCGAGCAAAGTTTTGAAATTTGCCAATAACATCAAAGTGTGAGGCTGACTAACAGAGGACACAGACATTATGTTGGTGCTCAGACTCCATGCTCTGCATTTTGCAGATCACTGTGTGCATAGATAGAAGATGCAATTTAATGTGGATAGCTGTGTTCATTCATTTTGGAAAATTTAAACACAAAGAATGTGAATAAACATACAACCAAAAGAAACAAAAGGTTTGGATAAAGTTCTATGCATTCAAAACATAATTACTGGAAGTACAAATGTAAATAGCCAAAGTCATTAAAAATTCAATAGTATTTAAGGTTTTATTATCAGGAAATAAAGAATGATGATAAAGAAGTGTATGAATCATTTGGGTGAATCATTACTTAGAGGATAATATGCAGTTTTGGGAACCTCAATATAGAAATTACATTATAACCATAGAAAGCAGTCAGCATTGATTTACCTGTAAAGTACTTAACAGTATCTAACATTTGGAGTGGGGAGTGGTTAATATAGAGGCCACTACGTTTTTGAATGAAACTTGGATAAATATTTGAAGTACAAGACCATATATCTGTGTTCTAAAATGTTCGCTTTTTTCTTTCAATACAGACATTTAGAACAGACATTTACCAAGTCAGGCAAGGCAGTATGTTCAGGTTGGAATTGGTAGCAGAAGTTACAGGGCTTCAGTCATTCATAAGGACAGAGAAATAATGGAGTCCATAGTGAGTGAACACCATTTGCTGCACTGTTCCAGACGCTGACTATTTAAGAAAACATATCAGGTTCTCTCCTCATTTTCGCAGTAATAATGTTAAGTTAATGAACTACTTCCCTCACCTTTGCCATGCAAACACATCGCCACTACTCCTTATGTATGACATCAGAACTATTCTCTGACTTCTCTGCTACACTGGAAACAGTTCAATCAGGAATTTTATATGCAAAGTTGATTGGCACTGCACTCATTAGGAATTTCCCAGCGAATGGAAAATAATGGTCTCAAGTATTCTGAAATTATTTTACAACATTGATGTCGAGAAACTAAAATCAGAAGTATGGTCAAACTTCTTCAGGATCATAGAAATCCACAGAATATTAATGCGAAAAATACTTATGTGTAATAAGTGTAAGGAAAGTCTGGAAATGATAAGACTTTTGAATCAAAGTTCATCCTCTTAGTATACCACTCCATTATGCCACTAGGTTTTGAATCCCCCTGAAATCTATGTCTGTACTATCCTGCCTAGTGTATAATTCCCAGCATTTGAAACCCTCTGTGTGGAAAAATAATCTTAATCCATGATCTAAATTTTCTCTGATAGTTTTCATTTATGATCTGTCATGTTATTAACCTATCCTTGTTCAGCTTAATTCGGGTTTGACCTTTTTAAACTACTAATTACTTCATACACTCTCATTTTTCCAAGTCATGTCAAGATCAACCTTTCCACATGATCTCACCATCACCTGTGACCCTGTTCTAAGTTCCAGACTCATGGATGTAACTGTTGCTAGGAATACAAAAAGACTCCGGTCGAGCCATTGGTTCACCAGAGGATTTATATCCTGCCTTGTCCATGATACATTGAGCAGACTTTAGTAGTTGCTTTAAAGCTTACTGCAGCAATGGTCTCTGCTTTGAAGCAACACCAAAGTCATAGGTTAACACCACACAGACTCTGGAGCCTGACAGTCCAAGGCACAATGCTTTGATTTAATTCCATCTATATTGAGCACTCATTTTTACAGAATAAGTTTAAATGTCATATGATCATTTTACACCTTGCTAACACCATTCTTCCAATGTGTAGGTCCCTTTGTTTCCTTATCTCATATCCGAGACAGGCTGGTTTTAAAAGCAATTAGTAAAACAACTTGGCCAGCTGATTAAGATCAGACATCAGAGAACAATGTAATAAAGACTTTCTCCAATGATTCCACACACAAGTTCCCAATATCTGATGCTTCAATGGGAGGAGGAAACTAAGGCAAGGAGGAAAGGCAAGAGTGGGTTCCCCCCGCACCACATCCCACTATCTTTTTGATGCCAGAACTGGCTGGCTTTCTTCCTAAACTGATGTGGACCTCTTTTTGCTCTGACCATTTTTGTCTGTCCTTTTGTGGGCACAAGCTTGAAACTAAATGAAAATGCACACACACTGGAGTTTAATTAAGTTGAATAATTTGAAATTAGTGCAGATTACAAAAAGTTCTTTTCTGTTGGAATTTAACACTTCATAAGAAATCTTTGATGAGAACTGAGCATGGTCATATTTTTTAAGTGTCGGCTTTCTCTCTCTAGTATAATTGGAGGAGAGTGCTTTTTTTTAAAAAACACATATTCTATCCCTAAAGCAATCTGTAAATATCACACAGACATAATTAAAGACACAGTAACAAGAATCAGCTGTCATGCTATCATTCTACACTTGCACATCACCAATACTTTAATTAAATCTAATGACTCAGCCACCATCTCTGAATGGGATTTCTGTCCCTGCTGTGTTGCCATAAGCCTTTCGATGAGGGGCGAATGTTTGACAAGGATAGTCAGAGCATCTTTCCAATGCTCAGTCAGCTCAGGTACCTGGTTTTAGTTGCAGCTGAAAATCCACTTCCTCAAAAGGAAAGTAGAATGAAGCAAGGCTTGACAATAAGTTCACTGAGTTCTGGATATCATGTTTTGATTTTATTCTAGATTTAAGACAGGTTTGGAAATTGAACTTCAGGCCCTGATCATTTAACAACTTGTCCTCTGTGTTGGCAACAGTGAATCTTGTTCTTCACAGAAGTATCACATTCATTGCCTTCTCTTCTGTGGATCACAGTCAGAGGGAAATACTCATTAAATTTCTGAGACTTGATTTTAGATAGGATAATGATATTTCACTTTGAAGAGTGAGACTGATGCCTTTACTGTCAACCATAGTCAAGGACGCAAAACATGGGAACATCTCAAATCAATTGTGCCCAGTTCTTTCTTGCCAGACATTACATTTACTTTTTAAAAGCAATGATCTTGTCTGCCATTCCAAACACACTGAAAACACTTCCCTGCATAGACAGATTTAGGTGATTGAAGTGATCAATTATATATATGCCAGATGTGTAAGCTTGGCAAATATCAAAAGGAGACTTCTTTTGAGATAGAAAGGCTTCAAGTTTACTCAATTTAGTACTTCACCAGGGGGACAGTCACTACATATCAGCACATTAAGATAGGTGATGGTGATCAGCCTCCATTTTGTAACTTGTAGCAGCAACGATGTGAGAACTGAGGGCATTTGCGTTCACAAAATTCATAATTTTAAGTTCTGTAATGAAGACATTATTAAATGCTGCAGACAATTTCTTGGTTACCTCTGCCTCCCTGTGAAAGGTCATTGTAGCTATTCCATCAGTAAAAAAGTCCAGCATTTCTACTGGTCTGTCACGTATTCATGCAAATATTATAACATTTTACCTCCAGTTGTATTTTGTGGCAGTTCTTCTGAGCAACGTAAATCTTCAATGAAAAGCTACCTTATAGGCATAGCACATGTAGATAATAAGTCATCTAACTGTTATGCAAATCTGCCTTTAGTTTTCTCACTCCAGTCATTTGGGAATAAATGTTTTCTGCAATATCAGTGATGTGATGTGAAGCTCTATCATTTAACGAAGGAATGCTGCTAACTTGTTTGGCAGCTGTTTCACCCAAGACTGAACAACAGGTACCTATTATTAAAGGCACTGTTAATCTTCACCTACTGCAAACGTTGATTTGTATTTGGCAATGTGATGGGCAGGAAGATATGATGCTTGTAACATACTTTCATTTTTCATTACTGCAGTATGCACTCGCTTTTGTTGGGATGCCACTTCACCCTGCTTCCACTGCAAAATTGCCACTGGATTTTTGTTCAACTTTGGGTTTTTGGTCTTATTATAATGAATCACAGTGGAAGGTTTCATGGCATTGTTGCTCAGGATCTTTTCTTTCATTACATTGCTCATCACATGCTTCATTTCTCATTAAACTGCTGATGCAGATTTCGACCCAAAACATCGGCAATTCCTTTCTCCCCACAAATGCTGCTCGACCTGCTAGGTTCTTCCAGCAGGTAGTTTGTTGCTTCAGTTCTCTTATGTTTCTCCAAATTTTTTTTACTGATTCTAAAATAAATGATCCAATTCAACCTGCTTTGCCACGCTGTATGAACAAATTAAAATCCTAATTTAACTTGCTGGTTTGTACACCTATTAACCTCAGCAGCGATTTAAAATGGAAGACCTGAAATGGAGCTGCAAAGGATTAGAACATAAATTTACTATGATCTGTTTTGGATTTTGTCAAATTCTACCTCACTCGTAAATCTAAGAAGTCTGTAACAGTTTTACATTTTTTATACATACATTTATTTTTTTCATCTAATCGCATATGGAATGACTCCTGTCCATGGACAAGTTGTTGAGAAACACTTCTCTACTGCATATTCCAGAAATTTATGATAAAGCATTAATTTCAGTCTTGATCCCTCTATCCCCAGTTGGCCCTTTTAGATAAGCAAGACCTTATGGGAGCATAATTGTGATCAAATGACTGCTAGCTTTGGTTAAATTTCAACTGCTTTCTCAACCTACCTTACCACCTTCAAAGATTTATACTGTATACTTCCAGCTATACTTGACATTCAATTGCTGGTTGCTAAGTAATGAGATCATGAAGTGGCAAATCATTGACCACATGTACCTGTTCACTTTATGTTAACAATCTGCCCTCTATAGCCACACTGCAAAAATTGGAATATTTCTTAGTTATAGGCAAATTGTTCCACAACCTGCAGAATGTTTGGCAAGAAACACTATTGTTTTGAGTGACATTCTACTGTACTGACATCTGGACAACTGGATATGAATATCTACATTAGTATCATCACTAAATAGCAAAACATTTACAAAACTAAGCACAAAAAAGACAACTATTATTAGACAATGCAATTCCAACATCTAGTACATAACCATACCAAGCAGTTTAGAGTTGGACTTAAGTAACTGGGGTTAGCTTTACATTGAGAACAGACAATACACACTATGGACCACAGCCCCAATATCAGCCCTAAAATCTGGATAATTTTCTGATAGCAAAATGATTGAGCAAAATGACACAATATGAATTTACTTGAGAAACTGGCTGTTTTCTTTCATTTCAAACACCGGATGAATGACTGCAAACAAAACATCTATATGGTAGTATATTTAAAATCTGCCCCTTTGACCATGACTTTGTTCACCAGCCCTAGCATCTCTTTCTAATGCTTGGCGTCAAATATTACAAGTGCTATATAAATGTAAGATGTTGTAAGGTGAGAGAGAAACTTTAACAAGTGAGTTACTCAATACCTCTAACTGGCTGAATAAAAGGTTGTGTACTAAGTTTCTCTTACATAGATTTCTCTGTTGGTTAAATCTGAGACCAGAATTCTACACTTTTAGGGACAGCTGGTTTCTGCAAATCAGAACCAGCCATTCCTAAAAGTGTAGAATTTAACGGTGGTTTATTGTGATCAAATGCCCTGTCACCATCACGTTCCACACATCTTTGAAGGCCCTTGAGCAGATTTCATGCACATGCAGGTATATTTCACCACCGATTTAGCATTTTCTGGAGAGGAAGAACTTTTTTCTTAAATAAGAGACCTGAACTTACTAGTCCATTCTTGAGGTATACGTTTGCAATCATTTGACAGTGAGCACTGAGATTAATGTCAACAGTGCACTTTGTTGATGAAAATGAGTTAATAAACCTGTATTTTTAAAAGCAGAACTGGCAAGCTGGCCATGCATTCCAAAACATCTGAGCTAGTTTCATGGAGGCCTATCCAATTAATTCCACCTTTCTGCTTTTCTCTATAACTCTATTACTTCTGTTCGAGCACATGTCCCATTTCTTTTAAAGATACGTGTTCAAAGAAATCTTATCTTCCCTCTGGTTCTGTTGCAAATTGCCTTTAATCTCTGTGGAAGCAGTTGTCAGTAGAAGCACTAGCCAGTGAAAACAGTTCCTCCTTATCTACTGTAGAAAAATCTTATATTATTCAGAGCTATTCTATTAAACCTTATTTTTCTCTGGTCTGTGGAGCATGCTCCCACTTTCACATCCCACCACATTAAGTCCCTAAGCTCAACGTAGTTCTCGTAAATCTTCTCTGCAGGACCTCCAAGCTCCTGACATCCGCTTAAAGTGTGGTATTCAGATTTATTTACCACAGAGCATTGAAAATCGTTGATCAGCACATGAATTTGTGAATCAACTATGGAAAAGATTAGTATTTTTACACCACAGCAGGCCTTTTGGTTCACCATGTCCATGCCAACCATCTACCTATCTACATTAATGCCAGTTGCCAGCACTTGGTCTGTAGCCTACCATGCCTTGACGATTCTAGTCAAAATGTCAAAAACATAAATTTAAGTAGTTAATGTGAATTTTATACACTCTTTTGTCTTTAGCACCCATTACAGCATTTAAAGGTGTATGTGACTGAACACTGTCAATGGGAATATTTATTCAGCAATCAAAGACGCTCACTTGTGAGTCAATTACCATTTGAAGAGAAAAAGTTTGGATATTTCTTTTGCCTATCTCTCCTCTCCCTTTTCAAAAGGGACCAGCATTTTTAATATATGGCTCCATGCCTACTCTCCAGTACCTCAACCAGATGAAGAGACCGCTAATTAAAGGACAAAAAAAAACCAGGGATGAAATAAATTATGTATTGTTACTGTTGTAACATGTGTGCAAGGTCCCAGAAATAGCAATGAGATAAATCCTCACAAAACCTGTCAGTGATGCTGTTTGAGGCACAAATATTGGTGAGATACCAGGAGAACTCTCCTACACTTCTTTATATAGTACCATGGGATCTTTTATATCTATTTGAAAAGGGAAATGTGATTTAATGTCTCATCTGGCAGAAGGTCATGTAGCAGTTTAACACATTTCACTGAAACTTCAGTCCACATTATATGTTTAGTTGCTTGGAGTGGCTCAGAGGTGAGAATATTACCACGCAGCCAAAGCTGCCACCACGCTCTGTTAACAATGAGCATACCCAAATCACTTTTATTATTCTTCCATACTGCCTCCTTTGCTTGTGGTAGGCAGCAGGGAGACCACAGTATGATTACCACAATCTCACCTCTCTCCTTTCTTGAAAAGGGTTATGTTAATTATGTTCCTCTAAGATCCGATGAGGGAAATAAGGACACAAATTTGCACCACAATTATATCTTTGGCATGTTTTAGCAACTTCAGCAGGAATAATTCCACCTAAATAACAAATACTAGCATTTTTTTCTCTAATGCAAAACAAAGTATAAATCTATAAACTTAACTCTAATGCAAGGTGAAATTACATTGGTGTGAGGTTTTGAGAACAGGGAGGAACAATGAGTTTTCTGGATAAGTAAATAACATGAATCAAACAGCTCAGGATAAACAAGCATGACCTTCAGTAGATCATTAGCCAAATCAAAAGTGAAATAAAGAGAAAAATAGTCCTTGAAAATCCAGTCGGCAGGAAAAATTTTATTTACCAGGATTTTCTCACATCACCATCTCTACATTATAGTTAAAACAAAAGACATATATAGAACACTTAAAGCACATCACACTTACTGAAGAGACATGGGGTTTTGCTCTATAGTAGTGTACTGGTATAAATTTTCCAACAAGAATTTGAACATCACCACATAACTGTACTTATCACATTATTTGACAGAGTTATATAAGACTGTTTAGAAAGAGTAAGCAGAGAGCTGTTCCCATTAGCTGAAGGTTTGAAGATTCAAAGTAATGGACAAAAGAACTCAAGAAGCAGGGAGTGGTTATGATCTAGAAAGCACCACTTGTAGCAGTGGTGGAAACTGAGTCAATCAGAGCCTTCGAAAGGAATTGGGCAAACACCCAAGGGAAAACATGTGTATGGCGAGAGAAAGAGTAGCAGACTGAAACAAAGTAGATTGCTACAAAAGGCACTGTTATGGAGTAGCTGGACCAAATGAATCTCTTCTGTACCACGATGATTCTAGGAATCATTATGAGGTGCTGGGTTATCTTTTGCCCACAATTTTTCAAAATGTTTTCTGAAAATATTTTGATGTATCATTTTATTTTGCTCAGTAACTGAAATTTCTAATGTCAAAATAAGATTCTGAACATAATATTGAACACAAAAATATGCATTTGGTATGGATAAAATTATCCACTGTCTTTTATGTACAGTGATTAAATTTTATATCTCATAACTTAATCTCACTGAAAGATCTGGACTTGCACTTAAGATCATGGATAGAACTGGTAATTTTAGTAAAAAATGTCATTACAAATAAATAATCATTCTTTCTTACCTATAATTCTCTGGAAATTGCTTATGGTTTTCAATAATGATTGTTCAAACTTAGATTTTGCATTTCACAAACTTGAACACAAAATTAAATTCTAAATATCAATATTTGATAATGGACTGCAAATTAACAGCAAGCTTCCTGTAGTCTGAAGGTAAAATAACAAAACTAACATAAGCTCCTCTTAGATTACAATTGTAAATTTAATTTGCCCTCATTTCAAGTGTATATTTATAATCAATCATACGTAATTCATCAGTTCCCTGACGCAGCCAGATTTTGAGCCCTCTGGGTTAGCTGGAGTCAACAATTGTGTCAGGAAAGCCTTTATATCTGTGACTGAACCATGTACTGTCTGGGGAATGGAATCAAGAATTTCAAATGAAAACCCTTCAGCTCTTCCATTTGTTACATGGCAGTGCTGTGGGACAGCTGCAATACTTTCAATTTGAATATTACTTGTTGTAAAACTACAATATGCTCATTACCATAAGCTTGATGTTCAAGAATAAAACCCAAGGCACAGTTTTATTTAATAATATTAGTGTTTGCAGTTTTACCTTAAAAACGAATTATCAAGTATTCTTAGATTTATTTAATAAAATGTAGTACTTTAGAAATTAATATCAAAACTGTTAAATGTGAAAAGAATCCAGTTCGCGATATTGCAATTCCAACCACATCATCTGAGTAGCTGGACTTTAGCCAGCCTCCTTCCTCTCCAATGTACCCTGAAAGCTGCTATATGCTTGGGTTATGTTGCATATCTGTGGTCAGCTTGACATATTATGGACTTGCTTTGAAAATTTTTTCTACATTTTTGCCTCCTTAAATGCAAGGCCATAATGCTAATAAAGTTGGGTGTTAAAATACCTCAGTCCTGAAGAGAGAACTTTGAAGAACTGAGGAGAGGAGACTCAAGAGACTGCAGATGCTGGAAATCTGAAGCAACAGGACTGGCTGTTTGAAGAATTCAAACTTTTAGTGAATTCCTTAGAGTTTTATTTCTCAATTTCAAGTTATTTTTAAATTCATATTGTGTTTGTGTAGATACATCCATCCAGATGCAACTGTATAAACCATCTGGTGTTATGCTTTCTGTAGATTTACCAGTCTACCGTCTAGAAACGTGCTAATTTTATGGAAAGGTCCTCAGCATTTCCAAACTGCAACATCGGCATTTCAGCAAACTTTGAGTGCTGTACCACATTTTCAAAATACCTCAATATTTCTTAAATACTTTATTAGTGAAAACTCATTTATTGACATTGTGTTGAAATGACTCTTAGAGTGACAAAATGTCATTCTGTCTTCCTTAGGTCAAAAATTGAAAGTGACACCGGAACCCCTTTAATGCACAGAAGAACCAATCTCTTGGGACATACATGCCATCTCCTATCTGTTATGTGGTAGAACGTAATGACAGCTTACCAAAAACTAGGCAAATACACCAGGCAAGAAATGTGCTCACTTTTCCTTATTTGTTTGAAGTACATTTTCCTTAGGACATAGAAGACTGAAACAATCAACACATAGCCAAAGGGAACATATACTGGTTCAAAATGGTTTCAGCACAACTTTTGTAGTAACAGTCTGAATATTAAAGCCATCCTATCAGTTTAAAACTGGAATGGAAAATCCAACCATAGTGTAGTATGTAGATTGTGCTGGACAAATATTGATCACTTATCTTCATCAATATATTTCAAATGAGGAGGAGTTGGTAAAGAAAAGCCTATGATATCTTTCTTTCAGCTTTGAGTATGCACTTTAGACAATATTCACAGGTAGCCTACACAATCACCGGTGGAGCACATGTAGAATTTTCATTGTTTTGCTTTGCTTTGCTTTATTTCAGATGTCCACCACATCAACTTTTTTAAACTATCGATATAATTCCTTTCTAAATCCAATGTTCTTGGTGTGGTCTCAGATGGCCTCTTGTTAGAGAGTTAAACCCAACACTCCACTTAGCCTGACAGCTCTAATGTTAGAGATCAGGGGCTAGCACTCTCTGTTGTAGCTGAGGAGTAGGTGAAATCTCTTTAATTTGCTCTCACTGTCTCTTCTTTCAGCACAGGTCAATTCACTTTTCCTCATCGTCTTTTCCTTTAAGCATAACACTTCCAATAATGGCAGTATCTGATCCATTTACTTCTTGACAAAGCATTTGTTCTTTTAAATAAGAACAGAACACTATTTAAAGGAAGTACCCTGCAAAAAGCTGCAGCACAAAGGAATTTGAGAGAGAAAGCTAGCACACAAATGGTAATAGGGAAGGCTAGTTGAACTTTAGTTCTCATTTCAAGAGGATTGGAGCATAAAAGTTGGGGAATTTTACTGCAACTGTACAAGGCACTTGTGAGGCTACATGCAGAGTACTGTGAACCACTTTGGCCCCCCAAGTTAAGATATTACATGGAAAAGAGGAGGTTCAC
>JARFYF010000029.1:26738786-26749073 GCA_030265395.1 Rhina ancylostomus | reverse complement strand
AGTGTGGCCTCAGCAACACCCCGTATAAGTGCAACAAAACTTCCCTATCTCCAACCTCCAATCCCTTTGCAGTAAAGGCTGATATGTTATTTGCCGTCATAACAACTTGCTATACTTGCCTGCCAACATTTTGTAATTCATACGCAAGAACACCTAGATGCCTCTGTACTTCACTTATTTGGCCTTTCCAATTAGGTAATAATTTACCTTTTGATTACTCTTACCACATGACATCACATTTTCCCACATTAAACTCCATTTGCCAGTTTTCAACAACTCAAACTATCCATATCCCATTGCAGAGTCACAGTATCCTCAGCACAATTTTCCTTTCCACCCAGGGGCACAAGTCACACCCTGCAGCAGCCAATGGAGGAGGAAACGTCAGTGAGCTCAGAGCAAAGGTGTTGTAGGTGACTAGCAATTGAGGTGCTGACAGAAGGGTGGGGAATGGACGGGGCTGATGCCTTTTGGTGGCAACCTGCAGCAGCCACTTTATAGATTATTTGTCTTATTGCTTTAGTTATGGTATTTGGCAGGTTCAGTTCAACTTCCTGGTCATAATCAAGTACCATGCCCGTCATTCATCCAAATGATCATTTGCATGCCTTATTGCTCATTTTTCACATGAGAAATTAGCATCAAATTTCTAAATTTTCATTTCCCATTTGAACTCTCCAAAGCCAGCAGCTTTCACCCTTTTATATATGTTACAATTTTACCCTACTGCGATCGATGGTCATATTTAAATTGGAAGATCTTTTCAATAATTTGTGTTGGTTGTAACTTCAAACTATCTGTTGCTCACTTTATCAAGGGCCCTTAACTGAATCTGTTCTATAAGACATAACCAGAATGAAAATAGTGAAAATTCACAAAGCTTTAAATCACATTTACCAAATGAGTATAAAATGCATATTAAATGTTTGCCTTTTTGATTTGTAACAGATTTTGTAAGATTAGATTTGCTTAATTTACAACAGTAATCTGGTATTTACTTCTGAAAAATACATCCAATTCATGGTGGCCACCTGAGATGCACTTCTACTATGTCAGTGGGAGAAGCCAAATAATGTTTCCAATATATAGATCTGGCAGTCAATCAGACATATTACCACCCCCACAATAATTGTACACACAAGGTCAGTTCACAGGAACATGGGCTTTCTATGGAAACTGCCTTTTCTATGAAGAGCAAACAAAAACCTGAATAATACCCATTTGTGATCAGAAGTAGACCATCATCTTTTCTTGAGGTTATAACATCTTCAATCATTAAAACTAATATCAAGGATTTGCTCAGAACTAAAGAAACTGAATGGACCAAAGTGCAAAAACATTTGGTGGCACCTATGCAATTGCCTATTTCTGCAGAGACTAATTTAAGTATTACATTTTTGTATCAGCAAATTTATCCCATAACTTAGTAAATACTTTTAATCAGATTTGATAATGCAAAGTTCTTTTGTCTCAAGTATAGTATACAAGACAAGGAAAAGAAAATCAAATTCTTCCAAAAACCAAATTGCTGGGGGAACTCAGCATGTCGAGCAGCATCTGTGGGGGGAAAAAGAATTGATGATGTTTCAGGCCGAGACAGTGCATCAGGATCTTTCAATCATTTGATGGTTACATATCACATGTCAAAAACTGCTTTGTAAACACAGAGGAATAGTTAAGATTCAGTAGGGGCTGAATACACTGGTACAAGGGCAGTGAAAATTAATGGAAAATGGCTGGTTATTGCATGAAGGATGAATTGGACAGGTTCAGTTAATTTGTACAAAATTATCAATTTACACCACACGGTGGAGCTACAGCTTCAGTAATGTAGTCAAATGCACCATTCCTTTAGATCATGGCTGATTTATCACATTGTACCTCCATATCCCTCAGTACTTTTATTGATAAAATGTCCATCATCTTGAATTTTCAATTGATATAGCAAAGTTTGTTCTAGAAAAATAGTTCCAAAAACTGTGCATGTACTTTCTCATCTTAAGAATCATGTTTTGGTTTTGCCTGTCATTTGAATTCTATTTCTGCCCTTGCCATGATGGTATTTCAGATTGAGACTACTAGCCCTGTACTGGAACACTTAGCAAAAGGGAGGGAAGTCCAATAATCCAACTACGCCTTTTCTCACACACACCAAATGCTAAAACACCAGAAGATCTGACTTAAATGCCTTCTTGGTCTGTTTTTTTTTTGGATCAATCGTGAGAGTAACTAGATCTGCAATTAATCAGAATAACCTTTTCACTATTGCCTGAGGTTTTAAATATTGAGATCACTGTAGTTTAAATTATTCAGATCCAAATCATTGAAATGAAAGCACATGCACAGGCTGAGTAACTTCTCATCCGAAACTAATCCATTCTTATTCAATTTCCTCATACCCTTTTATATTGTTCCTTTGCAAGTAATTATCCATTTCCCTGTTAAATTATTTCTTATTCCTTGTCTCAACATCCGTTTGGAATAAAGCACACATTTATTTAATTAAATCAATTTCTGTTTTACCAATATTGGAGTATTAAAATAATCATGTCCAATTTGAAGCTGAACAGCATGATTTTGGTAAATAAATAGGATAAATATAAGACCACCAAAATAAAAGACTGGACACTTATAATAGTCCAAAATGTTATCAGTGCTGAAGTTTCTATAACTCCTATGACATACAATTTTCTTAGGATGGTCTTTTCTGGGCAGATTATTATTTAATCACTTTGCACCCCCTAATGATGACCGATGAAAAGGCAGCATTTTTGAAACCACAGATCTAGAATTTGCATTGGTGCCTTTTAGTCCTTTTTAGCTAATATTTCTGTATTTACTTGAATCTCCAACTACTTACAAAACACTAATTATGATTATTTCAAAATATATAAAAATGTACTTGAGATTAAACAAGTTTTAAAACTTGATGTGACCAATATTGCAAATTAAGAACCTTTATGTAAAATTTTGGGATACAGTAAATTTAAGACAGCATATGGCAATTGTATCCTGCATGCAGTGGTATCAGGTGACTTTGGACCTCTGCCTATATTACTAGAGAGTGATGGTCATGAATAGTCAAACTTATTGCATCATGCCAGATGGCAAAATACAAACCAGATGGGCCCTCATCTCCTTTAGTCCAGCAGCTTCTATGTTTCTAAATATACTGTACCAATGTCCTTCAGTTTAGCTTAACTCCCAAGACATAAAAAGAATACAGTATATTACAATTGGATGCTTTGGTTGTGGGATCTGGGGGTTAACATCTGTAAAAGGTAAGCAATACAAGGAGAACGATCCTGCATTAGCCAGGCTGTTGTCCACATGAAGATCTGATCTCCCAAAGCAGATGGTTTCTTCATTAAATTACCCAGTTGTTTGCAACTGTTTTGAATGTATTAGTGAATGGTTACACTTTTTTTTTCTTTAGCCATTGGCAGTCTCATGTTGGAGACACAAGAGACTGCAGGTGTTGGAATCTGTAATAAAAAACATTTACAGAGCAAAGATTTTTTCAATAAGTGACAATAATTGTGGGGTTTTGGCTACTTGTATATTGGACAGCAGTAACACTCCTGCATTTCTGGAACACTGTACTTAGAATCTCTCAATGTTTTTTTCACAATACGTACTATAAAAATCTTACATCAGCATCTGCCCATAACCAGGTGTGTTTCTGGAAGATGTTCATGTTAGTACCACATTTTATCTATTCTATGATCTTCATAAACAATCAATTTAAACTAATTTAGCAAGAAATAAATGGTGTGGAATTATGCCTTTCAATCCAAAATACTTGGAATTAAAAGCAAAACTTTAATTCTCAAAGATTGATAGGGCTCTGCATTGACAATTATTGAAAGTGAAGCCACACAATGGGAAAATACTGCTATTTTGAAAGCTAACAAGCTTAAGTGAAAATAGGATCCTCACAGGCTAAAGAAGCCATAATCAGAATTGTCAGGTTTCATGAAACCTTTTAATTTATAATTACTTTAAAAGGAAGAGAGCAGAACAAAATGGCTTTCTCCCCCCAAGAAATTGAGTAATGGGTGGTAAAAATATTTCCTTTACATTATCAAAACTTTTCAAAATGCTTCGAATCAGTGAATGATTCTGCATCACAAGTTATATTGGTAACCTACCGATTTTCAAACAGCAAATCCCATAAGCTGTAATGGGGCAAATGAACATTTAATTTATTCAGTTGTTTGTTGAGTGATGCACCTTATCCAAAATTTCTCTTTTTTTTAAAATAATGTCAGGGTACCTTTTAAATCCACCTTAAAAAGGTGCTGAGCCATTAATCTAGATTATGTACTTAAATCCAGGGGAAAAAAAAACTGAGTACTGCCATAGAGCTAACCTGATGATTTTAAAGCTAGTCAGCAAAAAAACGTAGCTAAAGGCAATCAAATAAACTTGTGGCATGTAGTACAAGTAAAACATCTGTTGGTCACACTATATATAAAAAAGAAACTAGTCTAACTTAAGAGCTCAGATAGGCAATAAGAGCACTTTATTTTTAGCAACAGGAAAGGGCCACTTAATGAGCATGTCAGTTTATTTTTACAGACCTTTTTAAATCATGCCAAATCCTTTTTTGAAAATAACCATGATACAATGGACTTTATTTCCTACCCACATCCAGTCTTGAATCTTTTCACTGAAAATGAACTGTGTAACAGGGAACACAATCAGTTATGTCAATTCTACCATTATCAAATAGATTATTTTTTTCTGTAAAGCACTTTTCAAAATTTAAAACTTGGAATAATCTTAATGTCTTTACTTTCTAAAGCACAGGTTTCTAGGTTTATTTTGATCACTGACTTAGCTAGGTCTGTACTGCTGCAGTTTTTCCCTCCTCTCCGTTTCAAAGGCACCTTCCCTACCTCTGCATCCATCTGTCCTCTTAATTTGGAATCCCCTTCCTCAATCACTGCCAATTTCCCCACCTATACCCTGTCTTACCCCCTCTAACCTTCAAGTGTGGCCATACTACTGTGGGAAATTTATTTTATCCAACCCTGGGGGAGACAGCTCTCTGGTTTGTGAAACTCAATTCTGAGAAACTAGAATGCAAAGTTACAGACTATTCCTTTATCTTTTGTGGAGTGGAGAAACTGTTAACCCTGGGACAGACATGACAAATAAAGAGGTCAGTTTCACACAAACCATTTCTTTCATCCAACATTACCCCACTTTTAACTGTATTGTTCCACATTTTAAGTGGTTAATGAGTTTGATCAATTGAAAGTCATGCATAGTTTGCAATTTTCAGATGTTTTGTTTTGCTTCCAGTGCACCTTGTCCATACTCAATTTGTAAATGAGTAAACAACTTTTTGAATAGGTTTTGTAGAATCAGTAATACAGCACAGAAATAGGCCCTTTGGCCCACCATGTAAACGCTGACCTTTTTTGTCCATTTGCACTAAAAATGCAGAATCTAGTCAAGATGCAAACTGGAAGATTAAACGGTAACCTAATACTGACTAAGTGGCATTTAATTTTAAATATTGTTATTTTGCTGTTGTGTTTAGTGCTGACGGCCAGGGTTAATGCAACACCAAGGCTGCTTTTTATACCATCGGCTTTAACCACAAAGTCACAACCATACTCCCTTTATCCCTGCCATAAAAGCATTCTGTACATGGGTACTACATGTAAAGTCACAATGCCAGACCATTTTAATATGTTGATAAGATAACAGGTATAAACCTATTTACAACTTCAACACTATTTTGAATCATATTCAAGTATAACAGACTCGAGGACTATCTTTTTAGGTTCAACTTCATGATGGACTGAAGGGGTAGTGTGTAAACCGATGTTGCAACCTTTTTTGTTAAAAGTTTTTAACCACTTAGCTGAAAATTACTCAAAATAACATTGGGACAAGTTGCCCATTTTATTAAAACATGTCAAGCTGCACCCTAAACTCTTTCATAAAGAGTACAACTCCAGCCTTAGCTTCCAGATTGCTAAAATAATATTTACATCGAACTACAGCAAATTTGGGAAAGGGTACTTGGCACTGCAATTGTTACCATGTCCATGCATTTCTTTCAGAAATGTATCCTAAATTTATCAAATGACAATTTTAATTGTCATTTACAAATGAATTATATACAAAGTACATTTAAGGATTAAATGTATGTCATTGAAAGGTGGAAATAAAACAGGCTGGCACACAAATTAATGAATACAGGTTTATATTACAATGTGTCTTGTTCTGGTACAGTTGTGTCTGCTTCATAAAAAATAACTCATGGGTAACTTTTAATACACAGCTCATTGAAGGAGGAGTTTATATGGGCACAAAGCAGTAACTGCATTTTATGTATATTTTTGCAAGAAATATTAACTACATCTGAGACAGTGCATGTCAGTAAAGCATAAACATTACTAACCATATTGAATTATTTACCCATTAATTCAGTATTTTCTGTCCCACATCATTTACCCCTTGAACAGAATATCTCTATGGAGAAAAGGCAAGATCAGAAATTAATGTGGAAGTAACTGCAATCTATGAAGGGATACACCTTAGATTATAAATGATCAGTAACCGTTCACCTAAATAAAGGTACTGGGAAGAAATAGGTCCAATCTGTTAAAATTAAAATTTGCTTCAATCCTCGGCAACATAATATTAAGCAGAAACCAAAAAAACTAAAAAAGGCATGGTCTCACCATGGTACTGTAAACAAATATGGCAACTAAACATGATGGCTGTACTAAATGTTTTAGAAAGGGAACATACATTAAATAATGAAAACAATCACATGAGTAAACCATAGAGTTAAAGGATTTTAACATTGTTAGAAAGGGAAATGCTGCATTGAAAGCCATGTGCTTTGTGCACAGTAAATCTATGAGCGCTGATGGTGTTCAACTGAAAGTGTATTAAAAAAGGTTATGAGGCAATTTCCCAAATTATTTATAAATGTAATTCAACGATTTCACACTTGTGAGACCAGACCTTTTTAAAACAGACACGAAAATTATCCAGTCATGCGAAACTTCCTTTTAAAGATTTTGCATTTCTTTGCCAATCTTGTAGCTCAGGATTTTGTTCCAGTCGATTTTGGTGCGGGTGACTGGCAGTTGTCGGCGCAAGGCTTTAAATGTAGTGTCTGACATGGTCTGATAGTTTTCATTGATAGCAGTCTGCAAAAAGCAAATAGATTTAAGATTCCCTGAAAAAAAGTAGTATACTTTCAACGCAAGAATAACTTGCTAGGTCATTTACAAATTTAGTACAAATAAAGGGTCAGAATGCATCAATCTACAAGCCCTGATTCTGTACACCACTTTACAGATAACTGCAGTGTGCGAGTCAGTGCACTCCCAACTTCTATGTTGCAACGTACAGGTGCAGTACTCAGCAACAAGCCAAAGGTTAAGATACTGGTGCATCTGAACTTTTGCTCAGCCACTCAACTACACTGAATCCAAAGGTGAACCACAAAAATACTGATCTGAGGGATGGCTGACACGTTTGGCTTATTTGAAAGGGGTCGCTGATCTTAATTGGAAAGTACAGTAAGTGGCTCTAATTTTAGAAAGATACACACAATTGAAATATGTGTGATCAGCAAAGACAAGCAATCATGGCTATCTGGGATTCCTCAACCTAAGCCCAGTCCCCACTCTTGGATGCCAATGGCAGCCATTCTTCATGGACAAGATCCCTAAAAAATATTCTCAAAGGAAAAGTGCCATCAGCATAGATTCATCCCAATGATCACTAGCAACTCAGCTAGAGATATCATTTTAGTATCGGCTGATATTTACATTTTAACACTTTATCAGATAAAACAAATTTCTTCAATGAAGTACATGCCCACTATCATCTGACAAATCCTCACGAACTTCAATATTAAATAAAGCTGTGAAATAGGTCAGACCCATCAGTAAAACCCAAAACCAAAAAGGAGAATGCTGGAAGTGCTCAAATCAGGTAGTAACTGTGGAGAAAGAACAACAGTTCATATTCTGGGTGGATAACCTTACAGTAGAACTGCCTAATTCTGATACAAATAGAAAGAGCAAACTGTCTGAAATTGCTGAATTCGATATCCAATCCCAAAGGCCGCAACATGCCCAGATGGAAGACGAGCTGCTGTTCACTGGAATAGCACAGGAGGCCACCGACAGATAAGTCAGTGTGGGTGTGCGATGAAGAATTAAAAAAAAGTGACAGGCAACTGAAAGTTCAGGGTTGCTCTGTAGACTGAACAGTGGTGCTCAGTAAAGTGGTTACCCAAGTAACATTGCCTGATCTGACAATCTAACAACTACCTGGCTAATTGATTTCAAGTTCGTGAAGAAGGTGGCATATGCTTAACTAATTTGAGGTTGTGGCCTGACTGCTTAGGCACTGGTCAATGAAGATAATGGCATCAACTGTATGGGTATTTTACTTCTCATAGCAGAACAAAATAATTTGAAAATCAGTTAAAGACAGTCACAAATGGCAATGCTTATAGACGTACACATCAAAGGCCTGGTTTTCAAAATCCAAGAGGGGTTCCAAGCTAGCAAGAGCCGGATAGCTGTAAAGTTTATTTTTGTGTTGACTGATTGATTTGGTACAGAATGTCATTTTCCTGACGACAGCTATCTTGGTGCCAAACAGATTTACAAAGGACAATGCAAATACAGATCTGGGAATGCAAGAAATCAGTTCAAATATCAATTGGGAAAACTAAACATCCATTTAAGAGTTCATACCTGGTATTCATTTTCTACTGCTTCTACAAGTTTTGTAAATTCTTTAGCCATCTGAGCTTCATTCTGTAAAAGAGAGAATAACAATCTAGATATTTTCTATAAGAAGTCAGTAGATAAAAATCACAACTTTGAAGAGATATGATAGAAGAGGAAGTGAATGATTAAGATGAAACAGAAGAGGACCTTACAAGAAAAAATAGTGGGACAGTCATGCAGTAGCAGTTATGAAGAGGCAGAGTACAAAAAAAATTGTAAAAACATGTCGAGCCAAGGTGCTTTTGTTTTGGGGTTGGGGAAGGGTATACAAATAATATATAGATAGCAAAGCTAGCTCATTTGCTATTTAAGACTAGGGGAAACCAAGAAATTATACACCAATGACTTAATGTCTATTGTCAGGATATTAAGTGTCTAATATTGTGAATTCAGTTATCGAACACATTGAAAGTTTTCAACTGATCAGTATCCCAGGATTTTTTCAACAACTGGCAAAGCTAAGCTAACTGGATTTTTGTTTTGAAGTCTTTGAAAGAGCAGACAGGACAATGTCTATGGTTGTAATTTATAAGAACGCACAGAAGAAAAAAAATACACAAGGCAAGACTGTTAGGTAAAATTGAACCTCCGGGAAATGAAGACAAATTATTGACCCAGTTAAGAAATTGGCTAAGCAGGTGAATAGGGATAAGCAGCAGCTCAAATTTACAACTATTCACCATTTTACAAATAATTTAAGTGAGAAAAAAGCCATATTTCCAAGTTTGAGTGCGAGACAAAAGCAGAAGGGTTTGTAATCGGTATGATGGAATTACATTTTGAAGAAACAAATAGATTGAAATGGGCGAAACAGTGGCAAATAAACTTCAGTGTAGGACACAATATTATTCTTTTTGGATCAGAGTACTTTCTAATGTGGTGGCTGAAATGCTCGGAAACAGTGGAGGTCTAAAGAAATTTACAGGTCTGTGTAAATAGATTAAAATATCACAGAAAACAACGAAAGTTAATGGAATGCTGGCTTTCGTTACTGGAACAACTTCTGTCCCCTTATACTCCAAGTCACGTCCCAATAAAAAAGGCCAGATTAGGCTACACCACAGATATTGCAAGCTGCTTAGCACTATGCTTCAAGTAGATGGTGCCCTTGGAAGGAATGCAGTACAGATTTATCAAAATTAAATTAGGACCCAAGGTTTAAATTACTAAGAAGGATTATAGAAACTGGGATTTATTGTTTGGAATTGATCAATGATTTACAATAAATTCACTTATGGCATGCTGAGGTCACCCGTCAAGCCAGGATTAATTATCCATTCCTAATTACTCTCAAGGGGATGATGAATCCGTATTGTTGTTGGGTAGGGCCAAGCTGCAACAATCAAAGAACTGACCTACTTCCAAGTCAGATTGTGAGAGACTTAGAGGGGAATGCAGTTATTGCTATTATCGTGCAGGCCAATCATTTTTCATTCTAGATGATAGGATATAGGTTCAAGAGATGGTCCTGTTGAAGTAATCTTGGTAAATAATAATATTTTTT
>JARFYF010000029.1:26644618-26660264 GCA_030265395.1 Rhina ancylostomus | reverse complement strand
GTTGTGGGGGCAGATACATTAGGGACATTTAAGAGACTCTTAGATAGTCACATGAATGATAAAGAAATGGAGGGCTATGTGGGAGGGAAGGGTGAGATAGATATTAGAGCAGGATAAAATGTCGGCACAACATCGGGCATATACTGTGCTATAATGTTCTATAAATCCGCTGGTCTGGTCTGGTCTGGCCTGACACCACGTATACTTTATAGTTGGGATTGCTAGTAGAGTGAAGATTGCTATCTGATGTTGAGTGGGTGAGTCGGCAAAGTTTCTTAGGGTGATGGGAGATAATTGAGTGGGGTTGGTGAAGATCAGTGGTAGACGAAGCGCCCTCTTTGTTGGAGTTTCCTTTTATGATGACCTCTGGGAAAAGATCTATTAGTGGCTTTTTGAAGGGAAATGGGGACAAAATGAAAAGTGTAAGTAGAAGAACACGGGAAGTGGAACTGAGTGGGAGTCAGAGGGTTTCACATGCAGGCACCTAAACACATTGCAATTTGTTACAAAACGAAAAGCTTCCAACGTTAAAAGACTGACATAAACCTTTGAAGAATAATTTATAATGCACCTTTTTAAAAGGCTAAAACAGGAAGGAAATTTGAGCATTTATTCCTTTTGTGTCTAAAAGCACAGAATGAGGATAAATACAATTTCTTTACCACTGTAAATCTAAGCAATAGACTTTGGTCTAAAAATTATTTCATGCTGGGAATGGAGAGTTGAAATAGCATACCGGAGGAGGCTTGTGGTAGGTCTGTCTGAAGTCTCCTGGCAGAGAAATTCCATCACCCACAAAGCCTAATGTGTGGTACACAGAGAACACTTGGGATTTTGCCAGATGGCATTTCTACTGTGAATTCTGCCACTGCTGGCATGGTGGAGGGAGTCAGGAAGGCTGAGAATTGTGGGTGGGTTGAGAGAGTACAGGGATGGGAGGGTAGGTGGGTGAGGGCTGGGGGAAGCCTATGGTTGACCAGGTCAACAGATGGAGGGCTAGTGAGTATCAGTGGAGCGGGCAAAGGGGGCTGGAGAGCATGCAGAGATAAGGCAGTAATATCAGGCATGCGATCGAGTAGGGTTGGGTTGGATGATATGTTGTGTGGTGATGAATAGTGGAGTTTGGACATCTTGAGGGGAAGTCCTTGGAATACCAGTCAGAAAGGGAGACTGACAAACAGCAAGAAAGATTGTTACAGGATGCAAGACAATGAATGCCTTCTAGGTGTATACCTAAGGGGTCTGAGGGTGCTGTCTTGGCAAAAGAACATGCAAGACATTTGAGTAGATATGTGTGCTTCATATGTATGGAGGAGCAGGGTGAACAGATAGGAGTGTGCCTCACATGTGCAGAAGGGGTAGTGCTTTGGATCCACTTCTGTTTACTTAGTGCTCAAAAATGTCACACTATGCAAAAGAAATTCAAGCTTGGATTTTTAGTCATACTGTCTGTTGGTAAAATTTTGAAGAAATTCACACAATGTATTTTTATAAAAGTATTTTAAATTTCCAGTCAGTATTACCCAAATGAAAACAATTGATTCTACATTTCACATCAGAGTCTCTTACCTCACTGATAACAGGAGGGCAGATATTCCACACATGACTCACACATTCCTGCATTCTGGAACACCTACCACTGCACCAGACACAGCCCATGAAGGAAGGAGCTGTTAAGCATTTATTGCACGACAAGAAATAGCCACACCTTGCAGCTGTTAAAGGTAATTTGCTTATCTGGTTTAAAAAAAACATAATTTTTATGGTGCAATTAACTGCAATACGAATAGGAATTTATTACATCAATATAAAAGCCCCATTTCATTAAAAAAAAGAGGTAAGTAAGCTATTAATCCATTCTACATTAAAAATTGACTGATCATAACATTCCAAATATATTGTGTGCTGTCAAGATCAAATTAAGCACACCAGGCCCAAGTGATGCTATCTAATTGTCCAAGTATACTCATTTTCTATTACTTTCTTGCCACAAAGAAGGCATTCAGTCCATTGAGTCAGTGCCAGCTTTTCCAACAGTCCCTTCCCCTGCAGATAAAAGTTTTAAAAAATGCAGATGATGGAAATCAGAAATAAAAGCAGAAAATGCAGGAAGCACACAGTCTTGGACCAGAAGCATTAAATGTTTCACTTTGCTTCACCTGCTGGATGTTTCAGGCATTTTCTATTTGTGCCCCTTTCTTCCATGGGAACAGGCCCTTCAGCCCACAATGTCTGTTTCAAACATGATGCCAAATTAAACTAATTCTCTTCTGCCTGTACAAGATTCATTTCCCTTCATTCCTAACATAACGCTACTGCTTCAACCACTTCTCCCCAGCAACCCGTTCCAGGCACCCACCATTCTCTGTTTAAAAACCTTGTCCCGCACATCTCCTTTAAAATTTCTCCCTCTCATCTTAAATACATGATCTCCAGTACTTGACATTTCTACCCTGGGAGAAAGATTCTGATTGCCTACCCTATCTATGCCTCTCATAATCTTATAAACTTCTGTCAGGTCTTCCATCAGCCTCCGACGCTCTGGAGGAAACAACCAAAGTTTGTCTAGCCTCTCCTTATAGCTCATACTCTCCAATCCAGGCAGCATCGTAGTACACCTTTTCTGCACCCTTTCCAAAGCCTCCACATCCTTCCGGTAAATGGGACAACCAGAAATGTGCACAATACTCTTAAGTGCAGCCAAACTGAAGTTTTACATAGCTGCAACATGGCTTCCTGACTATTAAACTTAATGCTCCAACCAGTGAAGACAAGCATGCCATATGCCTTCCTTACCACCCTATCTACTTGTGTAACCACATTGCTGGAGCTGTGAGGCAGATACTTTAGAGGCCAGCTCAACATACAGGCCTAGAAACAGCTGGAATGGGCATATCAGAACTCGTTTTACATCAAATTTGTAACAAAGCGCTCAAAAATGTTCTACTATGTAAAAGAAGTTCAAACTTTCTGCTGGAGGAACTCAGCAGGTCGAGTAGCATCTGTGAGGAGGAAGGAATTGTCGATGCTTCGGGTCGAAACCCTGCATCAGTCAACAATTCCTTTCCCCACAGATGCTGCTTGACCGCTGAGTTCCACCTGCAGATTGTGTGTTGCTCCAGATTCCAGCATTTGCAGTCTCTTGTGTCTTGAATTTCAAGTCTTCATTTTTTAACTGAACTATCTGTTGGTAAAATTCCTTTGTTCATCTGTCATCTCAAAGTGTGTACAATGAAAATGCTATTAATGATGTGGTGACATTAACAGGGCACCTGGGACCCTTGTAAAGAATGGGACCAACAGGTAAAGTGACTAGTCAATGAGACTGGCCAGATAAAGAGACTTAAGAATTACAGAGAAAGAGGATGAATTTAAGACAAATTAGCAATGAAAGAGAAATAAACAGAGGGACTGAGTGAATTACAAAACGGAGAAATAAGAAACTGAAGAGAAAATAGGAAAACATTTCATTTAAAATTTTTAAATCCTTAAAAATCCATTTACTTTCCAAAGGTAATTCTGCATGGTTTCAGTTCTCCATGTGGGCTTGGGAGGCTGAGAGGTGCGGCAGGTATCCAATTTCAGTAGTAAATGGGTCTTCACATTGTTACTCTTAATTTCTGTGGCTGAATGAACAAGTTCATAAAATGCACAGGGAAATTGGTGGTCAGCTGCTGTTCCTGCAAGATTACTGATGGAGCTATCAAAATCATGCTGCAATTTATGGCGACACATAATTTACAGCATATGCTTTACTACAAATTGTTGGTTTGTTTACAATATAAATCTGGCATTAACTTCTCAACAAATGATGGGTCATGGTAAGAACATGTTTTGCCTTCTGGAGAGATCAACAAGTATTGCTGAAAAGCAAAAGATGGCAAACACTGGAAATCTGAAATAAAACTAGTAAATAGTGGAAATATACAGCAAGTCAGCCAGCATCTCTGACATGTGAGGTCAAAAACCTTTCATGAGGAAAAGGTAAGTTGCAGTGAGGGGGAGTGGGTATTAAGCGAGAACAAAAAGAATGTGTGTGATAGGGTGATCTGGATGACACAGGAGATGTTAGTGCTGATTGAGAGAGGATGGCAAAGGCTTGTTTATTGCAGACAATCTGTCTGGAAGAAATATAAATAGAGGACCTCCATCTCTCCTCCTCCTTTGCAACTTAAAACATGCTGGTTTTTAAAGGTTTTTTTTCCCTATCNNNCCTATCTGAAATGTTCACATTCTCTCTCTCCACTGATGCTACCTTTTTTCAGAACTTTTGGTCTTACTTATTTCTGATAATCAGATTAACCATTGGTCATGTCGACTGTATTATTAAAGCAAATATTTGAAGGCAGCAAGTAAAATGCTTAAGAAACTATTCTTATGGAGATATTTACAACCAACAAAATTTACCTTTTTCCCTGTAACGATGATTATATAGCCATTTTCAGATCCAGATTGCTCAACCAACACTTCAGGAGACACTGAATTAGAATCCAGCTGGAAATTGAAATGAGGTGTTGATTGCTCAGTTCGTGAAATCACCACCTGCAAAGATAATATTTGAAGCAATTTTCAGATATTCTTTCATTTGTTCAGTGTTGTGTCACAAAATGCCATTAACACGAAAAGGCAAATTCATCACAGCAAAAAGTTTCTCCACAAGAGATTCTAAATTTGCTGTGGGTTAAATAGGAGTTTAAGTGGATTTCTAATTTCAGAATCCCAGCTCTGAACCTTGGTTAAATATAATAACATTTCTGTGGCCTATTGAAGTGAAATTATCCATGGGTACATTTGTTGTCACTCTGGTGAATCAGGACTCCTTTTGGGAATTTGGTTTGGATGCTATGAAAATACAAAGGAAAACTCAAAATATTTCCTGCTGACCACAGCCACAGGAAATTCAAAGGCTGGATTACCTTGGAACTTGTGGCAGGAACCAGGGTCAGGGTGTATGGAAGCCAACAGCTCACACACAAAGATCTGGGGTACCTTTCAAAGTAATTTTAGTTGAAGGAGGTTCTGTTAGAATAAAATATTCTCCAAGGCTGTGGTTAAAATAAAGTTTGTAATTAGGCAGTGAAGAGGGTGTTGTGAGAAATGACCCCTGCTGGTCAGAGGACAGCATTGCTCCTCAGGTTGGAAGTGATACTTCTGTCAAACAAGGTGCAGCTCCACCCATCCCCCTCAGGTGAGAGAGCCTGGACTTGCCTGACCACTCTGATCCTGCCTGACCACTCTGGCAGGAACCTTGGTCTTGGACCCTCACACGATTGGTTCGTTCAAATCATAACAGTGAGACTCCACCTCGCCTCCCAGCACCATAAAAAGGGCTGAGACGCTTAGCTCACCCTCTTTGATGACCCCAGGAGTAGTGAGGCAACGCTGCAGAGATCACTGGTAAGAGTGCATCACCACATGGTCAGGGAGCGTTCCACTCAGACTCCAGGCAGTCTTAGAGCCAATGCTGGGATGGCCAGGCATTGAGGTGTTATATCCTGAAGTTGTACATTGTTATTGTGTGCTTGTTTGTATCAGTGTGTGTGTATGTTACCCCAGTTACGAATTCCCTCTCGCGTTCATGGTATCTTTAGTGTGAGTGAGAGTGTGTCTGTTCTCATCCATTCTGTCCCTGCATTTGCCTTTGTGATTAAATTAGTTTTGGTCTACAAAGCTCGTGTTCTAGAATTTCTCTATCCTTAAGATAGGAAAGAAGAATTTCACACAACAGAGGGTCAATCATCTGAGTCTCCCTGGGTTGATGACACGGCCATTGAGCAGAGATGTAGAACATTGAATAGAAGAATGTTCAGTTTCCACTACATGGAAGGAAGGACATGGTGTACCAGGCAGATAGAAACAACAGGCCAGAAACAGGAACCATGGAGAAATCACAAATGCTTTTCAATGGGGAACATAATGGTGAACGTTTGTATCAATTTCAAAATTCCATGAGGCTTGCAGCAAGCATACACTGTTTCCAACCATTCAGTGACAACTAATTAAAGAAGTGTCAACCAGACACAGCCAAGTCTTTTGTTCAACGTAGAGTCACACGGAGGTACAGCACAGAAACAGACCCTTTGGGCTATCACGTCCATGTTAACCTTTACGCCCTTCTACACTAATCCCATTTGCCTGTATTAGGTCTGTATCCTTCTATGCCTGGCTTATTCAAGTGCCTATCTAAATGTGGCTTAAGTGTAGTGATTGTACCTGATTCCACCACCTTTTCTGGCTGCGAGTTCCAGATCAAACACTCTTTGTGTAAAATATCTTTCCCTCAAATCCCTTCCCTCCCTCTGAATTGACTCACAACCATGTCACGTTTACTCTATTACAGAATTGAGTCACAGTTATCGAGTCATGGAGCTATACAGCACAAAAAGACCCCTTCACCCAACTTGTTCATGCCGATCAAGGTATCTTCCTGAGCTAGTCCCATTTGCCTGCATTTGGCCTGTATCCCTCTAAACCTTTCCTCTCTATGTACCCATCTAAATCCATTTTAAATGTAATTGTGCCCACAAAATCCTAATACAGGAAAGTAAAGCAGCTCCACATGCACAATGATGGCAAACACTTCCACACAATATCCAGGGTCTTTCCTCACAGTTGAAAATGAAGATGAAACCCATTTCTAACTGCTTCCATTAATTTGCCTTTGCACTTATCCTGCTTGACACTGGGGTGATAGTGCTATCAGAAGCCAAAACCATTCATTGACTCTGCAGCAAGCAATTTGTCTGGCACCCTTTCAAATGATGGGAATATATTTGAGGATATGAATTGATTGTGGTTCTGTATTATAGTAGCAATATCTAGAGACCCAGACTCATAAATCTCTGAAGAAATGAGTTTAAATTCCATTTTAACAGAAGGGAATTTAAATTCAACTCAACTAGTTGCATCCTCAAAAAAAAAATTGACAAGTATGATCTCCCCTTTTGTAAATCCATGCTGACTTTGATCACTACTTGCACAGTTTGGCTACAACATTTGAGGTGGTGACTATAGTAGAAAGAGCTGCAGTGATAAGCCAGGAGACACTCAAGATGATAACATTTTACCTCAATCAAGCAAAATAAAACAGTCTTTGACAGCTTTTCAGCACTAGTGCAAACTGAAGGAAAGTAAGTAAACAAGAAATATAGCGGCCATTTTTCTTTTTAAAAGGGTATGCGAAACAGAGTACAAACAAAGATAATGGAACAAGAAAGCTTAATGGATTTCATGATGATATTAAACAGATTTGTGTCAATGATTAGGATTCAGGGTTACAGAAACATATGTCCAACATGGAAGGTGGCCCAAGAGTCTTCTGTTTGAAACTGCATTACTAGATCTCAGTTTCCATCTCGTTGGAATGCCCCAGCCATTTTGCCCCACCATAGAGTTAAGGTTGAAGATTAAGTCACACTTAATTGCTGGTCAGTCCTTTTAATTCTCGTTGCAGATTATCTATTAGGAACATCTAATAAATCAAATCAGCAAAATTGGCTTTGGACATAGATTGCTGTTTCAAATTTATTATGAAATTGGGGCTTTTATGTAACCTAGCAAACCAGTGCACCATAGTCATCACTCTTGGTAAATTGGTCACCTCATCATTTTATAATTTAACTGCATTCTTTGAATTTAATATTAATCTTTTTAAAATATATAACTGACTGGTGCTTTAAGTCTATGCCTAGAAATCCATCCTTTATCAGCAGTGCTAAATGTACTATTTAGTGGTGATATCATGTTGGACTCTGCTTCTGAGATTAATTTCACTTACTCCAATGCACTGACATGACTATACATTGCATTTAGCATTACCAACAAGGCATCGGATTCTAGACATAAATCTCTTAAATTTATAACCAAACACATTTAATTAATTATTTTTCATTTTTATTTTACTAAAAACCACTTGCAAACGTCTCTTCAAAAATATGCAACTGTCAGACTACCACATGCCTTTCTTTATAGACATAAAGCATATGATTTCTGAACCATTGCTTAGATTAGGTGATAATTTTTTCCATCAGTACATCAAGATTTTGATGCCCAGAGTATCATAAGGAGGAAACAGCGATCATTCATCTGGAACCATTGAGCTATAAAAATGCAAGGCACAGAGGGAAACCATTTAGCTGTCCAATAGATCACAAATCTTGGTGTCTGTGCTGTCTCTTTGCAAAGGCTAAAATTAATCCCACTGTCTTGCTCTCTATCCATAGTCCAGTACCTTCATCTATTTCAATTATTTTGAAAGTTTTCCCTTAAAAGATGCAGTGTCTCTGTCTTAACCACTCCCTGCTTCATGTTCCACCATTTCCCATAACCTCTTTTCTCACTCTCACTGATAATTCAAAATTGATGATCTCCCATTGCTACTTTTTCAACCAGAGAAAGTAATCTTTCCTTACTCACTTTTCGTAATTCTAAAAGACTCCTCTATAGCTTATACTATTCTCTGCTCTGGCACAAATAATCCTAGTTTTGTCTATATAGCTTCTTATCCATTATCGTCTCAACAAATTCATGGTTTTAAATCCCTTCTCTAACTGGACAACTCAATTAGTACACAATATTTAATGATCTAAATATTTTAGTTCTACTATTATCTTCTTTATAAAATCCAACATGAGAAACAATGTTTTTCTCCATGAACATCCTTGCGATCCTTCTTTCGATGAATTTTGTACTTACACTTCTAAGTGTCCATCTTCCACCTCACACACAAAACACACTTTTCTGGTGATAAAAAGCTTGGATGCAATCCTTGTCTTTTCTCTCAAAGTTGATTACTTCACATCTGTTTGCATTAAGTTGGATTGTCATCTATCTGCCCAATCCAACATCTGCCCGTCTTCTGCAGTTCTCAATGTTATTTGTGGACTACCCTCTGAGCCATCACCAACCATGCCCCTTCCTAATCCCCTCATCTTGTGCAGTCAGAAAATTTCATGCATTTGATGTCAGTCCACATTATATCACATGAGAACACGAAAGTGTATTCAGCAGCAATCCTTTGGGGACCCTACTTCTAGCCTTTCACAAGAGTGGACTATATACATTATCCATAGGCTGAGGGGCCTGATCCTGTGCTGTACTGTTCTAACCAAAACCATTTGGTTCTTGGCTATTTATCCATTCTTTTCCCTAATGTGCCTGAATGTTTGCAAAAGTCATAGAATCATCCTGGAAGATATTTTAATGTACCTTCTGAAGTTTTCTTGCTTGCCTTTTACCTACACAGTAATGCATTTCAAAATACTAATTAATTTTATCACGAATTACTGAAATTAGTGTTAATAAAAAAATCAGAATCAACATTAATCACATAAAGAAGCATTTGTAGAATTATCCACTAGAAAATAAATATTAAGCAGAAAAGTAAAACTTTCAGGAAAAAAAAACAGAAATTACAGCTGTGTAAACTTATTGAGCTAAGAACTTCTCATTACAGCAAGAAACAGCTCCCAACTTATGATGGGCAGTTAAGACTAAAGGTCTTCGACTTGAAACATTAACTGTTTCTCTTTCCATTGATGCCACCTCACCTGCAGAGTACTTCCAGCATTTTCTATTTTGGTATTGATTGATAAGTTGGGCCTCAATGATTTCTCAGACACATCTCTTCACAGAAGCTAACAACCCAGGCCTACATAAGGATATAACAGCAAAAAGAGAGTATAGATGGCACATCTGGGCATCAAAATATCAGGGGATCAGAGTCCTGATGGCCAATCAGGTGGTGAATTATGTGCCCACAATCAGAGTAAGGAATGGGAGACATTAATATTCAGCACTGCCACATGAGAAGAAGTTGATCTAGACTGGCTATCTGAAGAACTTTCATCGAAGTGCTAGTCATTTTTTAAAATAAATTCAGCTCTCTATCACATACATAAATCTTCTTTCTTACCAACAGTTATTATGTTTATAAGATTGTGCAATCCTTTAACAGATGAATGCACATATCTAATATATAAAATTAGCTTGTAAAATTGGACCTTAACTGATGATTCATTCTTAATGTACTAATAAAGTATGATTGGTATGCTAGAATGTCTGGATGGAGATTTATTAACTTAATTTTGGGTAAAGCATGTAGAAACTGAGTCTTTGCAACTCTTTTGTTCCTTTCAGGAATTTGACCTTGCAATTTACAAGACAGACAGCTTGCATCCTTACCTAGATAATATTATTAGCATGGTATGCCATTTTTATTTTAGATATCATATATCTACCTGCGTAACAAATCACTTCAGCTGTTTCTAAACCAACCAAACTTTTATCAATTCACAGATCCCCAACTCAGCTGATAAGCACTGTGTACAAATGTTCCTCAGATAGTTAGTTTGGGATGAACAGGCAACTCTTGAATCAATTGACTAGATCAACTTCTACTGCAGCTATGCTGACTGTTCATACCTCCCATTCCTTACCCTCATTGTCCACTGCTGTGGCATCGAGCCCTTGCTCTTCTGATATTTTAACTTTGAGATCTGCCATCTTTACCCCAGTGTTCATTGTTATCTTCAATTGTAGGCTTTGGTTATTAGCTACTGTGAAAAGTTGTGACTTTGATAAATCCATGAAGCCCCACTTTATTTATTTATACTGAATGTCCTCCTCAGACTGGGAACTGTTGCTTGCTGTAACACGTATCCACATAATTCAAGGTTCTTCTCATTAAATTTCCATTCTTCTGTACTTCTCTCTGAAAATTTTTATCTCTCCCTTTAATCATTTATTTCCCAGAGGATAACTTGACAAGCATTTCCTTGTGTGATTGATCTTGATTCTGTTTTCCTAGGTTTCTATTATTTATCAACATTACAGTTCCAGTTCATGATTCTAGACAAAATTAAGGAACATTTTGGAATGCATGACCATGTAAATAAAAGTCAAACAAATATTGTGAGGGAAAAAGAGCAGTAGGGGTAGGTAGCCAGGGATCAAAGAGTTATGGTTAATGGATAGTGCCCAGTCTTCTAAAAGGCTGGAAGTCATCTGCCCAAAGGATTGGTGCTTTTGTATTGTCTCTTGATATGACGTGGACTGTCAGGCAAAATGTCTTTGCCCGAAATGTTAACTTTGTTTCTTTCTCCACAGCTGCTGCCTGTCCTGCTAGGTATTTCCAGCATTTTCTGCTTTTATTTCCAATTTAAAGCATCTACAATTTACTCAGTGCAGTTCTACAGTGAAAGCACTATAGAAATTCAATTTGCTACCCTGTCTCTATTAGATTTGTTATCTCATTGAAATGTGATGCTATAGTACTACGCCACCAATTACCCACTGAAAGTACTGGAGAAAGATCATGTCCATTCATCAGTATCATAGGTCTTAAAAGAAATCCAAACATCTTTTAACCTGAAGTGAAATTTTACAAGAAGGAAATCTTATTCCTTCAAATTTGAATTATTGAGTTAAAAAAATCTTTTCTTTTGTCTTTAAGATCATTTCTCTCTCTCTTAATCCTATCATTCTAATTATTTTGTTTTCTGTATGTTATCTAGCAATCAATTAAGTTATAGACAGTGTGTCTCAACAAGGACTCTTCAATCTGATTACTATAAAAACTGGTGTATAGGACAACTGTCATGGTAGTTTTCGAAGTGGCCTTAAAGGGGAGTGTGGGGTGATGTGAACAATGTGCTGATAAGCGATAAAATAATACTTGGTAAAATGAGACCCGGTAAAATTGAATGTTTACTGTTTACATTTGTTCAGATTCACAGAAGATATCACATTGGAAGGCGTAGTAAAATCACTGGAGGTAAAAATGGGTGGATACATTATACATGCAAAGAGAAAGTAATTGATGCAATGAAGAAAACCTCACTGATCATATTATTCCTCTAGACCTCCAAGTATCAACTTGACAGACTAGATAATAAGAATTATTTACATTACTGAACAATTACATTATTAAATCAATTTTGTGATTTGCTTTGAAGAATGTGAAAAGCAGCCATCCAGCCCTTATGATGATTGACATTAAATTGGTTGACTGTGAGTGCAGCCCTAGAATACAATGCATTTAAGTTTTAAGACTGAGTTAATAAATCCAATTAACTTGGCTTAGCTTTTAATTGCACTCATATTGGACCAGAATATCCTCTCATGCCTACCTGCTAACTCCACTCTTAATTTGTGTTGATTCTCCAATGAGAACCTTCTCAATGAGAGCAGGCCTGACCTGGAGCCCTTTATTTGCTCAGTCCTGACTTGGGGTCCACACATGCTGCCTCACCCATCGAGTTCCTCCAGCAGTTTTTTTTGGTTCAGCTCTGACCTAATGGGTGTGACACTGCACAACACAGAATTCTGACTGTAAATCTCACAGAAATGCTTTGACAGCAAGTTGAACCCCACTATGAGGCTGAGTTGACTGTCAAAGCTATCAAACACCTTGGATGTTCTGCAATGTTTGTGCCAAACGCTGCAGAAAACCACCAATGTTGGAGTCAGTGTCAATCCAATCCTGCAGAGGGACTGCGATGGAGCAGCAAAGGCAAAAAGGTAAAATAATCCCAAAAAAACTGCGCTGAATCAATTGACTTTTATGTTCAGAAATGACAAAAATGATAAACAATTGCATTTTAAAAGTAAGTAAGTAAAAATAAAATGAAAGCTTTAAAAGAACTAGAAAACACGTGAAAATAATTTATTAGATTTAACTCTACTAAATCAAACTACGTTAATTACCTGAAATTTACTTCTTATCCTTGCAGCTGCTGGTTTTCATTGTAATAAATGAACACTCCAGGAAATACTAGAGGAAGTCTGCACTTCATTCTATAGGGAACATTTGGAAAAACAGTTGCATTCAGTAATAAGGAAATTTGGGACTTCTGTATTTGTGCACCCGTACACAGGAATCCCAAACTTCCTTGCAGTGAATGCTGAAATTTCATACTGTGCTGCCACCCTTTTAGCAAAAACTTCCCACCAAGAATGCTTCAACAGTGCTGTCCAAACCTGAAAACTCTAACTGTGATACAGGATTTCAGACACATGGTAACACCACCACTTGCAACTTCCCCCAAGGTCAAAGACCATCCTGATTTGGAAATGAAATTACTAATTCTTGGAGCTCCTTGTGTCATAACATATTACAATATGATCTGTAAGGTGCAAACAGTTACCCTTCAAACAGGCAATAAATGGAGCCTAGATGCACCCAAAGGCCTCAGTGCTGCTGGATCACTAAATACCATGGGCTGTTTGCTGATACAAAGATGGGGAGATTTATCTTCAATGGTCAGGCAGTTGGGACATTTTCAGATCAGCAGGCCATTCTGTCTATCTACCTACCTATTGTCTAGATTTTTCCATGACTACGGGTTATGAGGTTGGAAAATCTGCTCCATGGGGTTAGGCTCCTAAATATTTAGTCAAAGGTAGGTATTAAGGGAAGAGAAGTTAAACAGTTGGGAATTCCAGAGCTTAGGGTTGGCATACTGATGGCACATTTGCTTCTTGTAGGATGAAGAAAGTGAGAGATGTACTTCAAGTGAATGAACCATTCAATAACTACAGAAAGGTCTAAAGTATATTTTCTATTTGGTATATTTTAGCAGCCATCTTCTATACAGTGCCTAGCTATTGGTCTCATGGCACTAGCTTTGTCGGCACTATGCGTGTGAAAATGATATACATTATATGATATGCATTTTCTCAGAGCAAATCATGGTACTATGCAAAGTATATACAAAATAAACCTCCAGTTACAAATTCCCACTGCGTGGATGAGCCATTTTCCACACTGGAAGTATATGTAATGATGTCGTTTACATCATTGCAGAGAGAAATTTGACCCTAAGCTCAGGTATTGTCATGATGCCACCAGGTTTCCACTACTTGCTTGAGAGTTGCATAATTTAAGGGTGGGGGGTATCCCTGAACAGATGCTAGCCTGGCACTGGGAACCCAGGTCAGGTAAGGCCCCTTTAAACTTTCTATTTAGGACCTCTCCTTTGGGCCTCCAAACACCGTGGTACTAACTTTCATCACCCTCTGAAGTTCACAAACTTCACCTGAGCTCCCCCACCCCAGCTCAACAATCATTCAGTTTCTCTGTTCACCACTATCATCTGATATACCCCCCCTTCCAATGATCATCTGAACTCCCTCCAATAACCACTGATCACCCATTCCAGGGCACCACAAGTCATGCCTATCACCCATATACACCACCCCTCCAATCATTGATTGAAGCCCCCGATTCACCAAGCCCTCAGCTCCAAATGCAGGCCCATTACCTCCCATCATTGGTGAACCCGTGCCCAAAACATTCCTTACAATCCATGCCTGGACTCCCACTTCCAGGCTCTTCTGTTCCCTATGTCTCCTGGTCGTGGACATCCCCAATTTTCTTTGCACGCTCTGCATGATGCAGTTTCCATCTTTAGCGCAAGGCCTGTTCAGCACTGGTGGACACATTGGGCTTCCAGCACAACTGACGTTCCAGTCCCCCAAAACTGTCACTGACGTGCCTGGCGGTGACCGAAGTACACTGAGGAAATACTGGGCAAGTGTACTTTAAAGGCACAACATTTTGATGAGATATTGTCTGCTGTGATCATATGCATGAACCACTTTGCTAAGATTATTTTCCTTTGCAAGAATGATTAATAGCTACTTTTATCAATTATAAGAATAAATCACGCCATTGTGGCCAATTCAATTACTCATGTAAGGCTTTAGTAATGTAGTCAAAGCAGCTTTTCCTCTCATTATTTTTTAAGAATGAGGGGCTATTGTTCATTGTATTAAATTGTCAATTAACCCATGACAGAAGGATGGCTCAGATTTGTTAAACAGTAACACTTGGCACCATGCCTTGGCTTCAGCTCATTACCCAGCTTCAGAGATGATGGCCTTGGTATGGGGATGGGCCCTGATGTGTGGAGCTGGCTCAGGTCTTTCAATCAGGGAAAGACGAGAGAAGGTGACCTGAGACTGGAAGCCTCCCTTCGAGATGTTTCACTTCGCTGTTGTTCTGCGTACAAATAACTCACGCCACTGCTTCTCTGGATTATGCTCTCCTGAGGTTTTCCTGATACCCGCCCAAGTACCACGAGGCTCCCAATCTGTTGCCAGTTCGCATTCGCTTCCTGCCCGCTCTGCAACGTTGTTGGCTTTTGACACGTTAACAGGACCTGAGAATTAAACATAGATCCGGCAGGCTGCTGATGCAGCTGGAGATGAGATTCTGACTCAGCCTCTCACCCACCCATCTGGAGTTAAAGGCCCTGGTATTAAAATGCTTCTAGGCCAGAGAAAGTTAAGGGCCAGAAGTGAGGGTGATGTCAGTGCATTTCTACATATTTCCTTATGACATTGAAGGGGGCCAATTTATCCCATTGATTCTATTTGGGGTTCACAGGGCAATCCCATTCCCCACCTCGCTTTCCCTGGAACCTATCCCATCAACGTTCCCATCAAACCCTCTGGATTATACCACTAACCTATGTACTAAGGGCAATTTACAGCAGCCAATTAACCTACCAACCTGAGCAGCATCTTTGGAGAAATGCAGGTGGTCTCCTGATATTAAAGCTGGTGTGTTCCTCCAGCATCATAGTGTTTTTCATCTAGATTTCAGCATCTGCAGTCCTTTGTATCTCTGAGGGATGTACTGTAT
>JARFYF010000029.1:26432528-26442969 GCA_030265395.1 Rhina ancylostomus | reverse complement strand
TTATGTTTAATTTATGTTTTTCTTGTGAATGCTGCTTATATGATGCTGTGTACCTGTGATGCTGCTGCAAGTAAGTTTTTCATTGCACCTGTCCATAGATGTACTTGTGCATATGACAATAGACTTGACTTTGATGTTGTGATTTTTCCTGTTATTATACCTAAAATGATTTTCTTCTTCTTTATATTTTTTATTGAATGAACCTGTGACATGAATGAAAGATAATGAAAAACGATAGCTGACCATAAACTCCTATGTTGGAGTATATGTTGAGGTCACTGGGTGAACGTATGCTTTGTAAGGAACTCTACACTTCTACACAAGATGGTGCTTTTCTCTTGAAACTGACTTTTGTGTAAGGTGGCCTGTCTCTTTTAAGGGCACAAGGTCTTATCACCTTTTGCTGCAATATCTTGAGGTCTGATTTATCTCACTAGAAAAAAACTACCCATTTTTTCAAATCTTTTAATGTATAATCTAACCTTTATTCCATCAAAAAACACATTAGCCCATAAGTCAAGGTTAAAAAGAATATGTTAAAGTGGTGCTGCCTAGGGCAATGTTCTACGACACATCAATCCCAAGGTTTGAGAAATAAAGCACTGCAGATGCTGGAATCTAGATGGAAAAAAACAAGAAGATGCTGGAAGGACTTGCACATTGTAATGTATACAATGTTTTTCCTCTGCTAGTTCATCATCAAGAGAAGGGAAGAAAAGGGTAGGCATAGTAGTGTAGCGGTTAGTGTAATGATATTACAGCGCCAGTGACCCGGGTTCAATTCCCACTGCTGTCTGTAAGGAGTTTGTGCATTCTTCCTGTGTCTTCGTGGGATTCCTCCAGGTGCTCTGGTTTCCTCCCACATTCCAAAGACGTACGGGTTAGGAAGTTGTGGGCATGCTGTGTTGGTGCCGGAAGTTTGGCCACACTGGTAGACTGCCCCCAAAACACTCTGTTCAAAAGGTGCTTTTCACAGTGTGTTTTGATGTACACGTGACTAATAAAGATATCCTATCCTATCAAGGGAAGAGATAATGGTGAAAGGGACACTGGTGAATGGGTTTAGGACATCAGGAATAAAAATCAAGCAGGGAACATTGGGGGGTGAAAGATCAATGAGTGAGCAGGTGATTTGAATACGGGAGAGGGGTTGGAGACAGAATTGGGAGCCTGAATATAATTGGTTAAAAGTTGGGTAGGTGAGCACATACCATGCATACTTCTTAAAGAACACCACATGAAAGAATACCATCACCTCAGCTTCCTAGGCATGGTCCAGAAATGCTGGTCCCTTTAATTAAAGCCAAAGCAGACCAAATTCTCTAATTCAAACCTACTTCTGTGTGAGTGGCCCATACCATTCATGAGCCTAAACTGTGCAAATAAATACTGTATGCAACTTCAGGATGTCTGGTACACATCTGGCAACCTCTCTGCTTATGTTTGTCGTGTGAACAGAGGATCCAGACAAATCTTTGAAAGTGAGTGTTGCATGCACAAAGGATTCAATTGCATTCAGTAATTGAGTTTTACATTATACCTTGTATCTTAACTCTCAATTGACAGGTATCTTTTATATTAATTTTGCCAGTAATAAGCTAACAATGCTTGCCCTTTTAAATGCTGGAAAAATGATGTCAATGTTTTGCAGCAATAACTGCAAAAGAATGTTTGATTTTGCTAAAAAACTTTTTCAAAACATTTCATAATTGCTGTTGTATGATAGATATCACCTCTGTTGTTTCTGAAGTGGTGAATGAAATAATGTTCTGATTTTTGTACAAGGTTCATGCTGTAACTTGTTAACTGTCTTCAAATTGATTTTAAGCATTTTCTGTCTTCTACACAAAAAAGAAAAAGAAAACATGTGATATGAACTAGTGTTCTGCAAGTATTTTAGGTACTTACATTTACAGTGTTTGCAACTCCTGACTTATTGTTGGACAAAATGGGATCCCACCTTCCATTGAGATTTTGTCTCCTTCTGCTGCTGCACCTAATTGATTTGGACACTTGACAATAATGTCACAGCTCAAGCATTGAATATTGGTGAAAGCTTCATAATTAATTGTTCTATTTTTGTAAATGTACCGAATAATTATGCAGAGACAGGTCGGCCAGTCTGAGTGACAGTTGTAACTAAAACTACATCCCTCTTTCCTGTTATTCAGTAGAACTACACTTGCCCTTGAAATGACTTTCAGACAACTTTCCAGAAAAAAAGTTAGTTAGCTCTGGAGCATCATATTGGAGTTTTAAGTTAAGCATTACTGGAAATGGTAACTGGTAAATTACAAAGAGTGGCTTGATGTGATGTCTTAAAATTCACTATTTATTGAACAATAGTTGTTGGGGGTTTGAGATTTCTGAGAGTAAGGGAATGTGATATAACAGGCCCAAGATTTCTTGGTGTTACTGGGAGGGGCATTTCTCTTCTTAATCAAGGACAATACAAAGTATCTATTGACTTTTCTGGCCTTTTTTTGGTATCACATCCAGGAGCTGTCAAATTGTACTGATGGGACCAGCAGTGGGCAAGACAGTTATAATTCTTAGTTAAAATTGCATTAAGTTTCGAATTCCATCAAATCCTGATTTCACCAGGGTCATGAGACTACTGCCAGCCTGTGTCAGCTGCCTTGGCCACCTTCTGCAAATGGCAGTGACAGAAGTTCATCAGGATAAATAGTGTGGTAAATGCTCTACTACTAATGGTTGGGTGGGCTGTATTAAATTGGCAGGTAATTGTATGTTGAGTTGTGATAACTTCCCTGGTCAAATAGTCATTCACTTCTGAGTCAAAAGATCCATTCAGATTAGATAGTAGAAGAATGTTGGTTATCATGGACATACATGGAGTTTCAAAGTCCCATGACAAGCCTTGCTGACCAGGAATGCAGTACCGATGATAAACGCTGGCGTTGATGACGTTGTCCAATATGAATGGCTGTTTAGAAAGGCTCCAAGCAAGAAACGTAAAACTTGGCTGTAAAAAAGGAGAGGAAAGATACAGCCTTTGGAGAGAAGGAGAGGTGATCAGGAAATTTGAACAGTAAATGATTGGAAAAGGAATTTGACACCACCCAACCGTCTTCAAAACAGAATGGGGAGAGAGGGGTCTTGTGATTGCATTTGATTTTATTTGTGATTAGATACTGCATTCATGTTAAATGTCTATTTGTACCAACTATCCTAAAAGTAAATATCTAGAGTTCAACTTCATTTTAGAATGTATTATTTATCTCCGTCTGGTGAAAGGTTGTCATAAATTTGGTTTAAAACCAGATGTTTGCCATTAGAAAACAAAGACTTTATGTAGCAGTTTGCTTGTTTATATCTTGAAAGCAGCATTCCTGTGACCAAGGACAAAACACACATTTAAGTCGTGAAAATATCTTGACCGGCTGTTACTCGAGAAAGGCTGGAACTAGCATTTGCAGGGGAATGATTTCCATTTGGTGAAAATATGATTTTACCATAAATGGTTGCCACTAACTTGAGTTTCCTTTTGAAATGTGAAGAGCTGTTGGAATAATCTCAAACATCACAGATTCTCCCCAAAATATTTGCTTCTGCCAACAAAGCAATAAAAAGCTATGTTAAAACCTCCGCTCTTCATTACTCTAGTTAGTTTTTGATTAAAGCTATAGACAGTTACATCACCGGAATAAAATGCAATTCTTTGCATGTTTATGAAAACTGCATTAAAAATAGCACAGTAACCATGGCAACCAGTTTAGTCACAGTGCAGCAAAAACTTCCATGAAGGCCTAAACTTTAAGTTTTATTTGATCTATTGATCAACTGGTGCACTGAGAAAACTACTTTGCTTTCCTATTCTTAGTAATCAATATCACCCTTCTCCAACCTTTTATTTGGTCAGCTTGGAATCTAGGGTGTGGAAACATGTGCATCCACCTACTAAGAAATATGCATGTTCCAGTTGCTTCATGTTCTCTTCCCACAAGACAAATCAGTGCCAAAGTCCAAAACACTTCCTGGCAATAGCCAAGGCTGGGAAACCCCAACTCAGTTCTCATGATGCAGAGCAGCAATCAATAAAGCAAAAGGATTTCTGCATTGTGTAGTCCAAAGGAAACCATAAACTGTATAGAGCATTAATCAGACCACACCTCATGTCCTGTGCCCAGTTCTTGGCACTGACTCACAACAGAGACCTTGGCGGCTAATTCTTGTGGGAGCCAGGCAAGGTGATTGTTAGGTTGGGACACCCGATCTTGGGGAAAACAATGAAGGCGAACGAAAAGACATAATGTTACCGGAAACTTGCCAAAAATTGTTGAAACACATGTTCCTGAAGGAGAGCCCATAGGGTCAGCAGGGAGGACAACTGGAGCTTTTCGGAGCAGTTTGAAGTGAGATTGGAGTTAACAGGCCACAGGTCAGTCTTGGACATCTGAATTTACAAGTAATCAAAAAGGGATAAAAACACATGTTAAAATCAAAACTATTCCTACCTCTCGACCCAAAACATCAACTGTCCATTTCCCTCCACAGATACTGCCTGACCTGCTGAATTCCTTCAGAGCTTTATGCGTTTCTCCAGATTCCAGCATCCGCAGTCTTTTGTGTCTCTTACCTTTACTTTCCCTAGAGTGGAACTCTTAATGTTGTGTTATTAATGCTGGGTCTCGATCCTGGATCTCCCTATCCAATAGCACTGTTGGAGTACCTTCAACAGAAGGACTGTTTCAAGAAGATGATTCTGCTTCGAGAAGGCGATTCCCCACCATTTTCACAAGGGGAATTATGGACTGGTGACTCACATTCTGAAAGATAAATCAAAAACCTGGCACCTCTCAGAGTGTAGTTCGTAAGCTGATAGTATTCCTTCTATAAATATACCCCAAAGGCTGGATAAGATGAAATGAATATATTTCATTTAACACCAAGACAGTCCATACATTCTCAGTGACCTCAGTGGGATGATGGAATTAAACTAAGTATTCCCTTTGTTCTGAGAATCATTTTATCCATTTCCAACTGATTATATTTGCATTGAACAGTACAAAATAAATTTAAAAAATGAACATGGTTTGGATCTTTGCCAAGGACATGGTGCAATTGAACCAGTTCACCATGGAAAAAAATGTGCCCCTGAGCACTGCTTTCAAATAACTGGGTCATGAGGATAGAATTGGAACGATAAAATCAAAATATTGTGACTTTCATTTATTTGTTTCATTGTAACCAGATTAATACAAGCTGTAGGTGGAAAATATCATGAATGCTACATGTGAGAACAACTTAGTGAATCATGGCAAAGTATGGCCAATAATAAAAATTAAAATAGTCTGAAAAGGAAACCAAGCTGGACAGTTCCACCAATAGGGAAATACATTCCAAGGACTAGTTTCCCCATGGTGCTGCCTTGCAGAACTGGGTTTGTACACAGCTTTGCAGCACAAAATGAAACAAGAAACTTTCTTTAGCTGAAGAAATAATCTGCAATTGGGCGCAGCCTCAATAGCTCTTCAAGCAATTATTTATAAGGTCCACAGTGACACTAGTCTTTGCCAATCTGAATGCAACTCCAGTTTCCTTAATGTTGCGAGTTGCTTGAAGTTTGATATTTTCTTTAAGATCATGGATCGTGCTGTGCTCAAGAAGCCAGACATTGGACAGATGCCAGTGAGGTATGTTGACATTTTGGAGCTTGTTTCCCAAAAGCAGCGAAGGCTTCCAGCAGTTTTATTGAAACCCATTCAGAGAACAATTTAGGTTGTTTGGCCAGGCAATAATCAACTTAACCCTGAAGTAACAAGGGACTTACTGTAGCATTTTGTGGATATAAAGGGGCTTGACCCATAATTGCTTCATACAATCTGCCCGCGTTTACGTGGGCTAGACACAAAGGGCCAATATCACTTCCCTTCAGCGTCCATGAGTCCAGTGGCATGGTCTGTTTGAGCAAAGCTTTTGTGCTCAGGAGCTGTAAGGAGGCTCTGCCCCTAAAAGCCTTTGACAGCTGGCAAAGCCCCTCCCTAGTTATAAAAGCTGTGAGAGATTTTTAATATTATATATGTCTCTGATATTCAAAGGTACCCAAAGGTGAAAAGAATTTAATTAAATAATTTTTAAAAAACTAAAAAATTATTACAAATTGAAAAAAAGTAAAATATCCAAAATAGGTAAATTATTAATAACAATAAGTAAAAGCAAAATAATGTCAAAGTAGAAACTAAGCATCTGGTTTGCCTCTAAGTACAAAGATGTGGGGAGATTGGCGCAGGATTTGGCAGGTGCGATGGGGGAAACTGGCCTGGGATTTGAGAGGTGAGAAGGTTGTTGTGGGGTCCTACTATTGGGAAGGGGGAGGGGGAGGTCGAATTTAATTTTGGAGGGTTTATGAAGGGAGCAGATCAGCCACAGCAGAGGGGATTGGGACGATGTTGTTGTGGTTGATTGGGAGAAATTGGGGATGGGACCCAGATGTGAATTTGTCTGTTAATGTTGAGGGGAATTTTCATTACAACTTTTCGAGAACACTGCATGGAAGGAAATCAACAAAGTTGGACACATTTTGTGGTTATAACAAAAGTTTCACATTGGAGAAATGTAGCCAAATTTGACCAGCACCAAAGTGATAAATACAGAGTGGATGTTTTCTTAGGCAGATGCCTGAAGCAAGCACAGTCCTCGTATTGACATGGAAACATGCATCCTGTGCCAATTCACAGCCCATCCACAGAGGCTGTCTACCTTGAAAGCCTGTCGCAAGGATTTTCCAGCCCTTGTTTTGAGCTGGGCTTCTTGATACAGGAACAATTCTTATCAGGAACTTATCAAAATAATTAAGATGAACCTGATTCCTAGAAATCTGAGCTGGAGTATTGAAGCCTAGAGGCATCGATAAGAACTTGTGCAGTGGGTGAGCTGAGGTAGGGTGGAGTCAGGCAATGTTGTACAGGTAGATACAAGTAGTCTTAGTGATGCCATGGCTGCATTATCTGAAGCTCATCTCAGAGTCAAATACAACACCAAGGCTGTGAACAATCTGGTTCAGCTTCAGACAGAAACCAAGCAGAGAGATCGTGGCTAGCGAACAGATTTTGTGAGGGAATAAAACAATAGTTTGATTTTCCCAATATTTAGTTGGAGGAAATATTATCTTTTCTAATGTCCTATGTTGGACAGGTAGTTTGACAATTTAAAGATAGTGAAGGGGTGTTAAGAGGTCGGAGTGAAGTTGACCTGGTGGCTATTACTATCCATGTGAAAACTGATGCTGGATTATACTTCTGATGGCAACACGTAGATGGGAATCAACAGGGGACCAAGCATAGATCTTTCTGTGACACCAGGGGTAACAGTACTTTTGTTGGGAAGAAGTTGAAGGTGAATGTTTGAGTCTGATTAGGTAGATTAAAATGTGATGCTCATGGGTGGTCTGCTAGTTCCATCCTAATCCAGTTTATGGTCCATTTGAATAATTATATACAGGCAACATTATTCAAAGTGTATAAGAGAAAGTAATTTCCTTATTTTCAATGTAGCGCTTCCTGATTTATGCAAATAAAAAAAGTACCAGAACATGATCAAAATGAATTAATATTAAGACTGGGGTACCGAGACTCAAATGTTTCTTCTTGGAATTTATTATAGTATGAAAATAAATGGTGAATCAGGACTAAAGTATGTAGAGAGTTGTGCATGGCCAAATTAAACTGAGTGTGGGTATGCTGAAGCGGGTTAAACATAGTTAAGTTAAATTTGATTAAATGGATGACTAACTTGTTTATTACATCAAGTGGACACAGGATTACACAAAAAGAATGATTCTGCTTCTGCTCTGATCGAAAGCATAATGAATTTAAATGATTTGGAATAAGTGAATCCCCGAGTTGGTTCTAATTATCCCACATCCTTTCAGTGTTGACGTTTTGCCAGCTTCAGAACTGGTGGGCTCCTCTTGCCAATTGAAGACTTGCCAGCCTTTCACTCTCCAGCCCTCCTGCCCTGGTCTTCCTCGTCCCCTCGTGTTGGTTTCGATTGTGAGAGAAAAAAAGGAAGCATGTCCATGAGAGCAAAAAAAACCGCAAATTCATCTTTAATTACAAATATTTGGGAAATGTCCTCAGTTCCTTTATCTCCTTGATTTTAATGGTCAAAAGAAAATGCTGGTTTCAGGCCAAAGCAGCATTTACAGAAGGGAGGCAGAAGGATATACAGTTAGCTTCCCTCTTGTTAGTGAAAGGTTGGGAACCTTTCACCATCATGAGGTGCAAAATTCTGTGGCTGATTTGCATTAGAACTTCTTACCAAGTGAAGCACAAATACATTGTAAGTCACGGTTTAAATAATCATTGCAACTCCTGGCTCCCACTCTGGATATCTCAGACTGACTTGCATCTGCTCAGGACATGGAATGATAAATTTCATGGTCCTCTGCTCCTACTGGCAAATTGTATTTGAAGAGAACAAGTGAGAGAGCAGCACACAAGATAATGCTGATTCACTATTTGAATCCTCTCAACAAATTTTTAATTTTGGTTCTGTCTTCATAAACATTTATAACAGTTATTTTAAGTTTTATCTGTTACATAATATCAGCCTTTCGTTGGGTCAGATTCAAAAAGGATATAAAATATTAAGGGAAGCAAGAATGAATAAAATAATTTATTTTTACATTTCCTGTACAATAGCATTTATGCCTATTAAATAATTATAACTTCATTAAAATCAGCATTTCCCAAGAGGCAAATTAGCAATTAACAGTATGTGTATTTAAAAATTCAGTTAAAGGACTGAATCACAAATTATAAATAATTTACACTACACTTCATTCATTTTATTTATTGTTCATTGGATAAGCAACTCCAGTGCTTATTGTTCATCATTAATGGCCCCAGAACTGAGGAGGCAGTTAAGAGACAACCACACTGGGGAGACAGGAGTCACATATGGGCCAGAGTTGGTAAGGACAGCAGATTTCCTTCCCTAAAGGACAGATGGACTTTTACACCAGTCATTTCTTTTCAAAGTTATTGTAGCTGAGGCTTAATTAACCACTTGCATTTAAATTCCCCAGCTGTTCTGGTGGGATTTGAACCGCAGTATCTGGATCAATGGTCTAAAACTCTGGCTGCTAGCCCAGCTACCTAACCACGGCACCACATCAAGACAAACACCTTCTTATGACCTGAAACATTAATTTTGTTTCTCTTTCCCTGATGCTGCCTGACCTGTTGAACATTTCCAGCATTTTCTAATTTTAACATCCTTTCGAGTATGGTTCGAGGCCAGCCTTCTACTGAGAGACCGTTCCCAGCATGTCTGTATGTCCCGTGGCAGTGCAGGGTGGGGTCCATACTGGTGTGAGTGGCTAGTCACCCTGATAGAATGGCTTTGACATGCCCCAGGTTCTCTGGCGGTCAATGAACTTGAATCCCTTTGATATTCAAAAACATCCAACATTACCTGGGCCATTTATGAATACCATAAATTTAAAAGGCCATTATTTAAAAGACAAAAAAATCTACTAAGAACAATTAAGCTAACTTAATTATATCAATTAACTTTCCTTTCCCTGGCAGCCATGTTTTCTTATTATTGCAATGGGCTGCTGTACGGGCAGTAGGTTAGTCTGGCAGGAATTTAATGGGCAGATTTCCCAAGCTTGAGATCTTGGAAATAAGTGGAAGCTAATTTGGATAGATCTTGGTGAAAGATATAGATTTATATCAGTAACGTTAGTACTTAAGGGATCTACTTGGCAAGGAAAATGCTCTCATCAGGTTTGATTAACACATTGTTTGTGAATGGGGTTAAGAATTGACAGCCACGCCTTTCCCACTTCTCAGTAATAACTTCAGTGGAATAACTGTGGAAAGCCAAGGAATAACTAGCACTGATTTCTCTTAGGCCAGAGTTCCAAGAGAATATTAACCATAGGTGACTCCAAGCATCATCTGACCATCTGCACATTTCCACCACTTAAATGTAGATGGGCAAAACGTGAAATCCACTGCTGCGGCTGCTTCCACCCCACCAACTAGAATAAGAAGTCCCTCAGCATGTGCAATATGTAGTTGAAAATTATGAAGCAGAAAAAAGCAAAATTAATTTGATTTCCAGGTCAAAAATATTTGAGAATATCATGCCAATTGAATTCCCAACTGATTCCCATGATGTAAATAACTACAGGCAAGCTTCTATTTAAAACTGCTTCTGATTATCATTCTATTCTTGTTCCACCAACAGTACAGGGTGGATTCAGCACGTTATAGTGCTTCCACTTTTTCCACAGAAAATTCCATTGGGCCCCTATTGATGTATTTGGACTCTGATTTAAATGCTTATAAAAAGGCACAAGGCTGCGTAATGGAAACACTAAACAAATTGGTAATGGTGTCATGGTTCTGAGTTCTGGTCCTCAATTTGGCTCCATTAATGCCTTGTTGTCCAGCACATGGATTCC
>JARFYF010000029.1:26320590-26331641 GCA_030265395.1 Rhina ancylostomus | reverse complement strand
AGTGGCTGGTGGGTGATAGGGAGAGACTATATAGGTATAGGTAGATCTCTAGGTAGATCTGTCTCTCCCTATCACCCACCTGCCACTGTCTGCTGACTCCACCCCTCCCACTACCCCACTGGTTCCATCTGCCCATCATCTACCTCCTTGCCAGGTTCCACTTAATGTCTGCCAGTTTCTGTCCCACCCCTCTTTCTCACCTCTTTGTTCTGTCTATTTCCCCTCTACACTCTCAGTCCGGATGCAGGATCTCAACATCAAATGTAAACTCTGCCTCCACAGATGCTGCTTGACCCTTTGAGTTCCTCCAGCAGTTTGGTTTTTGCTTCAAATGGGAATGGTTTCTTTCTGATTTCCATATCTTTTGTTTAACTACAATGTCTTTCAGCCATCATTACAATCTCTTCATGTAAAAGTCTTGAAAGAATTGCTGCCTTGCTGGAATTCCCACACCATTGACTAGTTAAGTTTGTGAGATAAAGTAAGTGTATGGACTGACCTTTCAGTTCTGAAAGACCAGTCTACAGACCTGTCTGTAAGGAGTTTGTATGTTCTCTCCATGACTGTGCGGGTTTCCTCTGGGTGCTCCAGTTTCCTCCCACATTCCAAAGATGTACAGGCTAGAAGTTGTAGGCATGCTATGTTGATGCCGGAAGCGTGGCGACATTTGTGGGCTGCCTCCAAAACACTCTATGCAAAAGATGCATTTCATTGTGTGTTTTGATGAACATGCGACTAATAAAAATATCTTAAAATCTTATCTTAAACTTGGTGCTGGCTTGATTTTGTGAACCATCTCGAGTGGCTTTTGCCTGGAACTACTAAATTAGACCTCTGGTGTCAGCATCAAGCATTAAAAATACTTTATTTGTGGCATAATGATTTGATCTTTTTCAGTTCAAAACAGTACTTCTATTTATTAATTGTTGTATTTCCATTCTCCATTCTAGAGCTCATTAAATCTGTCTATCTTAATATGGTTATGGGATATTTTATTCTAGGAATCCAGATTCACTGAGAACTTGTTTTGAGTCTAAGTTACTTTCTGGAGTAAGTAACTTTCTGGAGTACATTGCACAATCAGAAATAGAGAGAGAGAGGAGAGGAGTGAAATTCAGTTCACAGTAGCATAGTGGTTAGCCAACGCTATTACAGCAGCAGCGATCAGGGTTCAATTCCCGCCGCTGCCTGTAAGGAGGTTATACGTTCTCCCGTGTCTGCGTGGGTTTCCTCCGGGTGCTTCGGTTTCCTCCCACATTCTAAAAGACGTACGGGTAGGTTAATTAGGGGTTTAAAATGGGTGGTGCGGAATTGTTGGGCCAGAAGGGCCTGTAACCAAGCTGTAAATAAAATTGAAATTTATATTCTGATTTTGTTGCATTAGCAAAATTATGGCTAGAGCCATTGGCAGCAAAGACAGCGCTCTGGCAAAGGCAGCGAAGTTTGACAACTTTGAACCATATGACATCAATTCTTTTCACTGTAAGGGGCTCCCTGAACAGGTTCAATTAATGCAGAGAGTTTGGCATCATAAAATGGCTGTGTTTGCTAGCAGCTCTTAAGAAAGACAAAAAGAACTTGTATTCAAATAATGCTTTTGAAGTATCCTGAGGGGTTCCAAAGTGGCGCACAAGCTAATGAGCATGAAATGTGTTCACTGACATGATACAGAGAAAAGTGGCATGCAATGCAAGTGCAGCAATATACTACAAACAGCAATAGGGCCACACATTGGTGCAGTCAGTGGGGCTGCAGATTTACTGCTCCAGCGACCCAGATTCAGTTCTGATCTCTGGTGCTATGTCGGTAGAGTTTACAATTTCTCCCTGTGGCTCTGTGGGCTTCCTCCTGGTGCTCCAGTTTCCTCCCACATCCCAAAGACATCCAGTTTAGGAGATTAATTGACCACTGTAATATGCCCTTAGTTTATGGGTGGGTGATAGAATCTGGGAGAAATTGATGGGAATATGGGGAGAATAAAATGGGATTATTGTAGGATTACTATAAAAGGGTGCTTGATGGTCAGTACAGACTTGGTGAGCTGAAGGGCCTGTTTCAGAAAATGCTGAAAAACTCAGCAGATGAGTTTCTGTAGATAGAGTTTGACCTGAAACATAAAGTTTCTCTCTCCACAACTGCTTCCTGGCATGTTGAATACTTCCAGCATTCTCTGTTTTTATTAGATTGTTTGAATAATGTTGGTTGATGAATAAATATTAGCCAGGATACTGAGAAAGTTTTCCTGCTTTGCAAATAGTAACATAAGTTCCTTTATCTGGAAAGGCTAATAGATCTTAGCTTTGCATCTTATTCCAAAGAAAGTACCCCTGACAGTTAGAGCCTATCCTCAGATTTGCACTGAAATATTAGCCAGGATTATGCACTCGTACCCTGGAGTAGTGCTTGAAGATATAACCTTTTATCTCAGAAGTAAGAGGGCTACACCTGAGGTACAGTTGACAAAAGGCTATCATCATTAAAAGAGATGGGATCTTTGCAATACCACAGTCCTTTTGGTGCACAGCATTCATAGTGAATGCTGTCTAACACTTGGCTGCAAAAGTGCTTTGGAAGAACCACATTTGTAGAGGATGCCTTGGACTTACAAAGAGCTTCTCCTTGGCAATTTTCCTGCAGGGAATGTTGGAAATGCAGAAGGATTGACCCTTATGAACCAGGAGGACATATCCTGTGAAAGCTATGGTGCAAGCCCCCTGGATTCAGTTGAAGAAAAAATTATCTTCCAATAACTGGATGGCTACATAATGCCTTAACTTTTGCATACACTATTTGTACAGTACTAAGGAGGATGGCACAAACATTTATATTTTACTTGGGCTTAATTTTATTTGTGTTGCATGATGATGCACTTGGTCAATTGCTACCTTGATATCAAGATCTGTCACTCTCATTTCACCAACAGACATCTCTCCTTTTTCATGTTTGGTTTAAGGCATTAAACAGTTTTGGCAGAACTTTGTCTAAGCATTGATAAGCAGGTATTGGTGAGTAAGTATCTTTAACACCACTATCAATGTTGTTGTTTTGCTGCCGAATGAAAATGGGCATGTGGCAATAAGTGATCGGGTAGGATTTGTCCTGATCTTTATGAACATGACATAGCTGGGCATCTTTCCACATTGTTGGGATGCCAATGCTCTAACTGTAATAGAAGAGTTTGGTCATAGGCATATCTAATTCTGGATTACAAGTCTCCAGTGCTATAGCTGGAATGTTGTCAGAACTCATTGCCTTCGTAGTGCCCAATGTTGTCAGCACTCATTGCCTTCAAAATATCCGAAATGTTCATGTACTTTTTGTTATCGTGTGGAGGGAATAAAATTGGTTGAAGACTGAATCCTGTGGTAGTAAGGACCTCAGCAGATCAGGTGACTTGTATATTTTAAAAATTAACAGCCTTTTCTCAATACTTCCTCTTTACCTATTTGTATCTATTCAGCACCCCAATAACATATTTGTTGCAATAACTTTGAGAAAATCCAATTGTTTAAGAATGATGCAACAGGGTACAGCAGCATAGTGGATGGAGTAGATGTCTGTTGGTAAAATGAGAGTGACCAATCTTGACATCAAGGTAGCAGTTGACCGAGTATGTCATCATGCAACACAAGTAAAAGGAAGCCCACCATTATTGACTGAGTTGTTCTGGAGAACTGGTGGCATGAGTTTGTTTCACCATGATAATGGGGTTTTAAAATTCAGTTAATGAATTTGGAACACAAAACTAACATCAGTAACAATAATTATTATGGTAAAAATGCGTCTGTTTCTTTAGTATTCTTTAGGGAAGAATGTCCCTAACCTGGTCCTGTCTCTAACCTGGTGTGGCCTATGTGTGACCCAGGCCCTCAGCAATATAAATGAACTCTGAAGCCCTCTTACAAGTCATTCAGTTTGAGGCAATGGGGTTCACCTGTAAACGATGGCCTTGCCTGCAATGGTATATCTGAAGAATAAGACAAAAGTCTTCCTTTAGTGCCTTTGTCTCTATCAAAGTGACATTAATTTATTTCCTACTTGACCCCACTTTTTCCTGATATTCCTTCCACTGGTATAGAAATCCTTTGGATTCCTTGCACTGAATTATTCTTGTACTATCTCTATGCCCTTCTAATTTATTTTCTCACATCTATGAAGCTTTGAAATTCAGCCTAATTCACCTTTCGTAGAATTATAGCAAACTGATGACACACAAAGAGGCCTGTCAGCCCCTTTAGTCCACTAAGGTCTAAAAAGAGATACCAACCAAATCTCACCTTCCAACAGCTCTGCAGGTTGTGGATTTTTAAGTACATATCCAATACTTTTTAAGTGTGATGAGAGTTTCTGTCTCTATCAGCCTTCCAGGTGGTAAGTTCTGAACCCGATATTAGGACTCATGCACAGATGACCGTTGTGTGCTGCATTCATACCAGATAGTGTTAGAGGATCATGAGATTTCACTTATCCAATGGTGGAGCAACTGAGGTACCAGACTACTTCATGAAGATAGGCTTGCCCTTCCAGAAGTCATGCCACCCCTTTGTTCTTTGAGCTGATTATCTTTTGCTCTTCATGTCTCATTCAGTGCAGTGATGACACTGTCATAGCATCTGATTGTCCATGAGGAATGGAACTTGTCTTTGCATGACTTTTTAGTATTAATATCCACACAGCAGAACCTGATCTCCAGTCATCTTGGAGCCCCTTTCCTTTGGATCAAGACCTCAAGCTTTCAAGTCCATGTGGTAAATAGTGTGCAAGGCTATTCCATGCTAAAAGAAGGCCTTGCCTATAAATGTTATCTGGCATGGTGCATGCGTACCTCAGGAGGGAAGCTGCTGATGCAGCGTGTAGAAGTGTCACACTGCTACATGGACATCAGCAAGCATTCCATTGCTTTTCCACGAGAAATTGCTTTTTTATCCTTGACTGCATTACCAGAATCAATTATAATGACCCTGTGGCAAAAAGAATGGGGGAAACCAAGTGACAAGCCATTGAATGAAACCAAAGAGAAATGGCAACTGGAAATGGCAAAATGGGCATGGCAGGTGTAATTTTCTCATGATATCATGAGGCTGTCACACAACCAATATTATGCACTGGAAGAAGCAACGCCTGGATCATCTCAGCACCACAACACCCTCCAGAAGATCTTACAACACAAATACTAGAAGCAGTGGACTTTGCATAATATTAGAGAGCTGACTACTTAGAAAAGTTGAACCAGAGACACAAGAAAACAATGGAGATACACCAATAATGGACATGTTTAACTCTTTTCAAATGTTAAAAGAAATTGCAACTTTTTCACTGTTATGTAATGCATATTCCATTATATAAGATAGCAATGAGTAACATAAGTGTACCATCTGAATTGTAGCTTGCATTAGTGGTTTGGGAATTAGATCTTGGAAATCTTCATTAGGTATAGTTTGATCAGCAGGAGAAATGACTTGTACAGATTTCTCACTTTTACTATTCATTGGTAATTAGTTGCTTATTTAGCTATGCAAATGATTTGTTCTATTCATGTTATAGAATTAGTTACACATATATTGAAACACATATTGAAACACATAAAACAAAATTATAACCAATTTCATGCGTATAAAGACATTTATTTTCATACTGAGAAACTACCTGTTGAAAGTGTGGTGACACTTAAAACGTCAACCTAGATATCTATTTCTGATTCTGATTGATCTGCTGCAGACTTTTAAACAGCTTTTATATTGACTTTATGCTTATTGCAATATAAGGACTAATTCAATTTTTCACTAATCCTACACTGATTGGAATTATGTTTAATCACATGTCATTGTGTTGCTACAGTTAGTCAGATGATAAGATGACTAGGCAATTTCCAAGAATTATTAAACATGTGACGGAACTTCACTGCATTGTTTACATTTCCATTTTACATTGTTTACAATTCTAATACATTTTATATTTTAGTTTTGCAATTTTTTAATCTATTCAGTCATCCAGGTTGGAGTAAAGAGAAAACATCCAAGAATATCATAAAGAAATCCCTATTTCAAAATGTGATTATGGGTTTCAAACACCATTGTTGAGTATAATTTAGAATTTAATGTTGTATCTGATAAAGTTTAATAGTTAAGAAAATATTAACATGTTGCTTTTCAATGATATTGTCTTAAAAATTTGGTCCAAAAATAATACAGAAGATTTTGTTTTTAGGATATAAGCAATAGGAAACTCCATTGACATAAAAAAGAGGAAGCAGAATTGTAGTGGTATATTTATGTGACACTCTCACTTGCAGTCAGCAGTGTTAACTGGAAAAGAGACTGGATATCTCAGTAAAAGGTGCAGAGACAGCACTCAGAGTGGAAGCACATCAAACATTTCTATTCAGGTAGGAGGAATTTACTTTCCATAAATATTGTATTCCATTCATAAAGCACCACTACTACAGAATCCATATGAGTTGTTTAAATGAAAATAGTAACTGTTGTAAACTTATAATTAAGACTTGCATTATACAATAAAAATATTTCTGATGTGACATATTGGGATTTTCAAAAGGCTGTCAATAATATACTACGCTGTGAACTCATAACCACAGTGGAATAGGACTGCAGAATGGATAGCAACTTGGTCAAAAGACAGATAACACAGATAAGTGATTGAGGGATAGCTACCCAGACAGGCAAAAAGAGGTAAGTGGTGTTCCGTGGGAACTGAGGCCAGGAATACTTTTATCCACAATTTAGATTAACCATTTGAAATTAGAAATCAGAATTATGATCTCATTACTTGTAGAAACTGCCAAATCAGAAGAAATAATTAGTACAAATCAAATATGTAACAAAATACAGTAAAGCATATCAAATGAGAGCATGGGTTTCTAATTTTCAAATTAATTTCTATATAGGACTAATAAAGGAGACTACATATTGTTTGGAAGATAACTATTAAATAGCATAGAGCATCAATGGAATTGAGGGGCACAGATACAGAAACCACTAAAAGATGCAACACATGTTAAGACCATTACAAAAGCAAATTAAACATTGAGGTTTACTTTTAAAAGGATAGAATTACAAAGTTGGGAAGTTATGTGAAACTTCCAGGACTTTGGCGGACCCCATGGAGTATTGTTCACAGTTGTACAGGCATTGGAGAAGGCTCAGGAAACATTTACTGAAGTGATACAAGAATGAAAAGAACATAGTGACCATAAAAGGCAGACCTGCTGGGACAATTTTCTTGATAAAGATAAGGCGAGGGTGATAGGATTACAGTACTTCAGACAGTAAAAAGTGATTGATAGGGTAGACATAGAAAAAATATTTATACTTTGGTTGTCCAAATCCAGAGGATGTGGGCATAAAGTAGTCACCAATAAATCTAATAGGAAATATAGTATGGGGAAATCTAATAACCAAAGTATGACAAAAATGTGGGACAAGGTATAAAATTAGGCAAATATTTTTGAGAATAAATACATGAGGGAATAAAGGAATAGAAAGATATGTTACTAGGTTTATAAAAATGGAGTTGGCTTATAGACACTTTTGGTGACTACCCTGTTTCTGTGCTAAAGTTGAGTGATTATGTAACTTGATATAAATTAGTGTATATCAATGTAATTTAGCATAACTCAAGGTAACTTTATTTGAGTTATTTAGAGCCAGTAGTATTAACACTTATTGAATTTTTGCCTGAGTAAACATTCACATTTGTTTGACTTCTTGTTGTGGTAATTCTCTTTCATATGAATTGATAATATAGCTGTTGATTGAGCAATATTTAGTTTGGTTTGTAGTTTTTGGGGAAAGTGAATGGTAACCAGATACTGCATGGAATAACATTATTCCTTTCTGTTTGAATGCTGGAAGGATGAGAGCCTGGACACATGTTTTTCTGGTCAGATTGAATCTAATGTTACACCATTGGTGTGACATTATTCAGAACTAAATTTGAATTTGACAGCTCTTGCAAAGAAAAAGCACATGAATCACGATGAGTGGTTAATTCAAATTCCTTAACAATAATAAGACCATCATGAGCTGTTTAAAGCTAGCCTGCAGCTCTTAAAAGGGTGGGGGGGGGGGTGTGGGCAGTAGTGCATAGTGACTGGACCAAGTGCTGGCAGTCTTCCTAATAGTGAATCTGTTCTGGAAAATAGAGAAAAAATGTACAATGTGGGAGTGAGTGAGCTCCAAGTTTGGAGGAAATGTACTCCAAATTCATGTGGTAGTCTTATCACAGGAGCTGAAAATTAGGAAAGATATCCTGAATCCACAGGAGGCCAGAAGGTATGGCACCTGGGGTCAAGTAGCTGTGGTGGTGAATGTCAAGTGTGAAGTCCTGTGTACATGGATGCAATGCCACATGAAGTTCAGTGACGTCATATGAATGTTCAAGGTTAGTCAATAATATTACCACTTACCAATTGCATCACTAATCTCCGATATGGACCATTTTAACAACACATCTTCATTACTCACCCACCACCAATCTCTAACAATTAGGATGCGCACTTATTTATATATTCCATCATACAGTTGCACCACTGGTGATCCACAGCCATATCAAATGGATTGCATGCAATGCCAGCTTTCAATCATGACAATTAGATCACCAATACAGATTATGCAGTGCTCACAGTAACATTTCTCTTTGGTAGGAAAAGGTGGAACACAACCAGAGACAGAAGGATGGCTAAGGAACAGATGAATATCATGTGGAACTCCTATTCAGGAGGTGGGGCTAGTAATTATTGGGATGCTCAATACTGAGGCTGTGATTAGAAAAAACCTCATAACTAAATCTCATTTTCACATTCCACTTCACTTTCAAACACTATCTATCTGTATTCTATTCTATTCAAGTAAAAAAAACTGCAGATGCTGGAAATCTGATATAAATACCAAGTGCTGGAAATACTCAGCAGGTCATGATGTATCTGTGGAGAGACAAACACAATTATTGCTTCAAGTTAATGATCCTTTGTCAGTGCCTCCAGAATTCTTTATTTTTCTGACTTTAGAATTTTATGCATCTGGACCTCTACTCCAGAATTGTGTCAGTAAATTACTTTGCCTCTCTCCCCAGAGGATTCTGAGAGAGAGGATTTATCTGCATTTAGAAATGCAAGGACTGATTAGGAATAATCAGCATTGCTTTGTGCTTGGGAAATTATATCTTACAAATTTGATTGAGTTTCTTGTAGAGGTGACCAAGAGGATTGATGAGGGCATTTCAGTAGACGTTATCTGCATAGACATTAGTAAGGATTTTCACAAGGTTCCACATGGGAGGCTGGTCCAGATGTACAAGCTAAAGGTGATAGATGAGTATACGTCTTATTTTCCCTCTTCACTACATCACAAGCTTGCCTTTGTCCTTCAGTATTTTCAGTTGCCCAAAGGCCGCAACAGTACGACAGGGTGACCCAGGAAATGGAAGTGCTGTTTCGATTCACCTATGGTCTGTTTTATCAGATCTTCTGTGGCAGCTTGGCTCTTATCTTGTGTGTGCTTCACCCTTAAGCATGGGTTGTATTATGGCATCATCAACAATGTTACCTGTGGAGAGCCCTTATTGTCGAGTGGCCACTCTTTGACTTGCTGTAGTGATTGAAATGTTACTAGCACAGTCGACTGTGTTGGTTAGAGATTGGTGTGGGTGAGTAACTCATACTTAAGAGTTAGGGCTAGCAATTATTGGGTTGGTCAATGCCAAGGTTGTGATCAGAAACCTCATAATTAAATCTCATTCTCACATTCCATTTCACTTTCAAATACCCATCTCCTCTAATTTACAGGGTGAAGGTGGCATAAGATGGTGATCTTGTAGCCTTCAGATCAGGCTTGGCTAGAGATCAGGTTGGTGCTGGTTCACAAGTCTTGAACACCAAATTCAAAATTCCCAAGTGGCATTTACCGTTGCAGTGTATGGATTCATTAGCTGAGAAAGAGTGGTCATCAATAGGACATAATGGCATGAGATTTCTTTGGATCTGAGGTCAATGCTAAGAATTTCCAAAACCACTCCTACCCAGATATTTACTGCTATGCTGACAGTTTTGGTCCTGATGAATCTACCCTATTGGTGGTAAATGCCAGGGACCCAGAAGCAGAAATAGGCTGGATGATTTAACCCATTGGGCTAGATTCATTGCAGAATCCATATTGTTACTTAGGTAGGGCCTCAGATATGAGTGAATATCCTGGCCTTGCTGGAGATCCCTACAACCCTGTGAAAGAACAAAATAATCATGCATGCATGTCAGGCATAGCAGTTTGAAGGCCTAAGAGCTGCTGTAGCCCCAAAAATCCATGTTGTCCAAGTCAAATTTCATCCTTACCGTATGCTCATTTGACTCTTGCTGTTCTGATTTGGTCAATTGGCCACCAGCTTGAAATTCAAATCTAAGGCTGATCCTAAGATGACTACTGTGAATTAAAGCACTTCGATCTTGATACAGTTCACTCTGTGGCATTGATTTGATACTGATAAACAGGTCCTTCTTTAGGTGGAGGGACCAAAACTGTGCACAGTGTTCCAGCTGTGGCCTCACCAACACCCTGTAAAACTATAACAAAACCTCCCTAATTTTAAACTCCAGCTGCCTCTCAATGAAGGCCAAAATGCCATTTGTCTTCTTAACTACCTTTTGGACCGGCCTATTAACTTTTAGTGATTCAAGCATGAGAATACCCATTTCTTTAACTTAAGCAAATTTAACTTAAGCACTGGAGCAGTCCAAAGTAGATTCACCAGACTAATTCTTGAGATGAGAGGGTTGATCTGTTGAGAGAGGCAAGACAGTTTGGGTCTGTATTCCTTTGAGTTTAGAAGAATGAGGGGAGACCTTATTCAGACTTACAGGATGCACTGTAGCAACTCACCAAGACTCCTAAGACAGCACCTTCCAAATCCATGACTTATACCAGCTAGAAGGACAAGGGCAGCAAAAACATGGGAACACTATCCCTTGAAAGTTGCCCTCCAAGCCACACACCATCCTGACTTGAAAATATATTGCTGTTCCTTCAGTGCCACTGGGTCAA
>JARFYF010000029.1:26127988-26140487 GCA_030265395.1 Rhina ancylostomus | reverse complement strand
CCATGCTGGCTGTCCCTAATCAGTCCATGATTCTCTAAATGCTCATAGATCCTATCTCTAAGAATCCTTTCCAACAGTTTGCCCACCATAGACGTAAGGCTCACTGGTCTCTAATTCCATGAACTATCCCTACTACCTTTTTTGTATAAGGGGACATTTGCCACCCTCCAATCCTCCGGTACCAAAACTTAGAAGAGTATGAGGGTAGGAATGAAGTTAAAAGGGAAATTAGGAAAGCAAAGTCTGTGTGAAAAAATGCTGCCAAGGAAAATCAAAGAAAATGAATACGAAAGCAGTAAGTGAAAAGAGCAGGATCCTTCAAGGAACAAAAGTATCACTCTTATGTGGAGACATAGGTTACAGGTAAAGCTCTTAATGAATATTTTGCAACTATCTTTACAGAAGAGGGGATAGTACTGATATTGTAGTTAAGTTGAACCGATGTGAAATATTGGATGGGCTGAACATAGCAAAAGATGAAATACTAAGGGATTTAGCATCTTTGAAAATGGATAAATTACCAGGCCCAGGTGATACTTTTATCCCAGACTGTTAAAAGAAGCAAAGAAGGAAACTGTGCAGACTCTGACAACAATTTTTCAATCCTCATTGGCTACAAGAGCACTTCCAGTGGACTGGAGGACTACTAATATCATAAAAGTGAGGAAGAATTAAATCAAGGAATTAAAAAACTGGATAATCTTATGTTGTTTTCTTTTGTACAGAAGTGACTGAGGAAAGATTTAACTGAGGTGTATAAAATGGATAGAGTAAATAGGAAACATCTACTTTCATTAGCAGGGATGTCGAGAGGCAGAGAGCATAAAATGTTTACGTAAAGGTAAACAATGAAAAAAAATAAATTAAATGGAAGTTACCCGTTCCCTCGCTGCTGTTCTTCACCATTTAAATCAATGGAGCACCTGTCTGTGGTGCAGGTTATTTGAATGAGTTCTCCAAGATAAGGAATTGCTTCAACATTGAGATATCTCTCAGGACTCTTTGAAGAGCCCTATGTTGAAGCATACTCAACAAAATCATGTCACAAGGGCGACTGTATCTTTGGGATTCTGTGGAAATCACAAGATACATGTTTAATCCCAGGAATTTTTCCCAGTGTCCCATACTACGACAGCAGTTGATTTTATTCCACAGTCATACAGCTGAGTTAAACTGCCAGACAACCAAGCTAAGGCAGTTGCTGACTATCCAAGAATCTGCCTTTTCCAGTCTCCCCATCCTGCTTTTGATGAAAAATTTGAATTTGATGGAATGGAAGGGGATATGTTGAAACATATTTATATTGCTTTATTAACATACCCTTTAAAAGCATAATTGTAACACTTATTTTTTCTCTTTTGTTCACAAATATAAAATAAGAAAGTCTGATACTTTCTGTGTAATGTGCTACAACTGCTAATGTTCAGAATATGTCTTTCAGGTAGCTGAACTGAAGGAGGTGCTTTCTAATACACTGCACTCAAAATTCCAACAGATATGGTTTTGTGTGTTGTATAGTGCTACAGAGCATTTTGTTTTTATAGTTGACTAGGGATGAGAAAATTAAGTTTTAGTGCTAATAAAGCCCATTGACATATTTACTTGTTGTTCCAACCTTTAAAAGGATGAAAGCCATATAATTGGTAATGTTATAGAGCAAGTTCTCTACTTAAATGCAGTCATCTCTACTAATCCTTCACCCAAAGCAAATTAGTTTTATGTAGATAATCATGTAAATTAGTTATATTAACAACGGGCAGAATGTGACAATGCACGGGGAAGAAATCCATTATAGTTTGAGATTAGTGGGAATTACTTGTTGGAAGTGAATGCAGATTCATGATGTTTTTAAAAAAATGTCCTTATAATTTCCCTGGCTTCTTCACATTGGCTTTCATCCTTTTAGAACTCAGCAATTAAAATAATCTTTTTTTTGCATTTTACTAGTGTACTAAAGTCCTCAAAGACCTTGCTTTTTTATGCTAATATCTTGATCCTCTTAGGTAATGAGCCTTTCATATTCACCTATACATGATACTTTGCCTTATGCTGTTCAAACCCACCTGCTTTAAATCAACCCTGACACCAGCAGCAATAAATATTGGAGCACTTATTGTATGTAGATGTGATTTTACATGAACAAAATTAGGTTACAAGAAAGCTTGAGAGACCGGCAGCACAAATTCATTGTTGTGGGGTCCTGGTTGCGCCATACCTGATGACAGGCTCCAAGGAAAAATGCAAGGTGCTGATATTCGTCTCTCCACTTTTGGCTTCAGTGATTGAAAGAGAGACAAAGATATCAAGAAATGTACAAATCCTTGCTTCTCTTTTCAGCTCATTGAAGCGTTTCCAGTATTGGCTCCACGTCTGGGGGTAATGCTTCTGGAGCCGACTATCTCTGCAACCTGTTACCAGAACTGATGAATATCTATCCTGACAACCACCTCCCACTGGAGGGACATAGTACTTGAAACACAGCTTCCAGATAGACATCAGTATTTTAGGACTTGTTTTGAACTAGACTTCTAGTTTGTAGTATGAGAAATGACAATGTCAGTAAAGTAAATGCAGGCTTTCTTTAAGGGATACTTTTCTGACTTAAGCTGAGTACTGAATGCCTGTTGGATATTATGTCCAGAAATTGGATAAACTGACTGTTCCTATTGCAGGGGACTTCCAACAAGCAAGGGCCTAAAGTTATAAGCAGTAGATAGATTTGACACTCACACCATCCCTCCCCACTGGAACCCACTCTAGGTTAAGACACACTCTTAGGTTTGAAGCAGACCTTTGGACTTTAAAGATATTTGTTGCTGGGTTACTCTATTTCCAGATGGATCAGAAGTCACCTTTTGCTTTCTTTTTAAATCAGTCCCTGCCTAGACTGATGTAATCTCTGCTAACCAACAAAAAGTCTCAGCAGGAACTGATTATTTTAAATAGCTTCCTCACAATCTCTAAACAGATCAACCTTGCAGCAATCAATTGTGACCAGCGGGTATGCTCCATAATGATTGCGTGACATATGCGAAACTCATCTACTTCACTTGTACTTAGGTGGAATTCAAGCTAGAGATCTTCATAAAGGAGCTATCAACTACCAATTATTGTTGAATGGCACTGTTAAACACGAAACATCATGGGACATATAGGAGCTGAGCAATTTCCCACCATGCTGTTTCCCTATAATTTAGGATTACAGAAAATCAAATTGCTGACATTTTCATCAAGTAGAAAATATATAAAATCTTGGACATTTCTTTGTCTACTTATTCTTTGCATATTGACTTTGTGAGGTATTGTGTGTTAACCACTTTGTTTCTTTTGATTAATAGGTGTGTAGGTCATATTTTGTGTTCATAAGTCAGCATTACATCATCTGCATCAAATTTCTCAGCCTTTTTCCAGAAACTCTTTAACCATTTCTCATTTAGAGATTGTCCAATATAGATTCCCTAACTAAGCTAACATGGTGTAAATCCAGGACAGTATATATAAAAATTCCAAAAAACATCTTAATAAAAATCAACATTAAAATTATGCATATAATATATGTTTAATGTATGCTTTTCTTGTGAATGCTGTTTATGTGATGCTATGTGCATGCAATGCTTCTGCAAGTAAGATTTTCATTGCACCTGTGCATACATGGACTTGTGCACATGGCAATAAACTTTGACTTTATCCTCATGTACACAAATTGGAAAAATACCCTGTTATTTTGTGCAAGATGTCCTTGACCTCTTTGTGGGGTGTGGGTGCAGTTAGAAATTACTTGCTAACTGCTCTCAACTACTTTCAACAATACTTGATGAGAAGCAAATAAGGTAATCATGGCTACAGATTTCCTTTAGTCTTCCTTACTGTGTTATCATTATGTTCAGATTTGTGTCACATTATTGGTAGTGTATGCCCTGAATCCACCAGTGGAAGACTTTGAGCACCATTCAAAAAGCTCATCATATATAGTGGGCACAACTGGACTAGGAATGTTATTGCAGAGGAGGTGATGGAAAAGTTCCTTAAACCATCTTTTTACTAACATTTTATTAAAAGTGAGAATTATTAGGAACATATGAGGTTTATAACCTCACTTAAATATAAACAAATGAACTATATATACCAGGGTGGATGATGAATTGCAGCTCTGTGTTTTTACCAATGATTCTTTATTACTGAAGTTTAAAACAAACTACTTCAATTTTTCAAAGCTTTTATGTGCACCCCATATAGGCCCATCTTGTTTTGCCAGGTGGAATGTCTACAGTGCACAAAGCCTTGATAAAATCCAGCTGCAACTGCCTGATACCAGTTTAGTCTGAAAAATCAGACTGTGCAAACAAATATGTCTTGGCTATAGATATTGCCACATCTGCCAGCAATTAGTTATGTATCAAGAAAAAAAGGGGGCAGCAGAATAAAACCTATCATATTTCAGCACAAGCAAATAAACAAGGGTTCAGCATAATTATTCATGAAATGATTGTGACTTGAGTTCATCTGGACACAGGTCAACTTTGGTTCACTATTAAAATAATCCGTAGTTCTTTGAATGAAAGAAAATCCAGGGAGTAGTTGCCAATAATCCAACAGGTGGTGGCTCATAAGCACTCAGAATGAAGCTTAATAAATGTGTAGCTGTGTGGTATGCATTCCCTCCACATACAAAGCAGTGTATTTAAACATTCTCCCAAATGAAAAAGAGGGCTCTGGGTGTTCCATTGTTCATTAATATGGCTCAACTAGAAAACTACATTTTTTGTGCTGGGTAGAAAATCAAATAATTTTGTTTTAGCACTAGGTTTAGAAGATCTAAACACATGACACACCAGCTTTATCTCTTGAAAGTATATTGCTTCTCACATATCATATTGTAGTATAATGCAGTGAATATTGTAGATATATAAAAGTTAGTCACTAACTTGCATGGCCTGTATATACAGTATCAGATCATTCAGATGCTTCATTTATCAAAATTGGAATGGTGGATTTAAAAAATATGCAACTGCCACTTCAAGATTGTTGTTACTATATATTAGCACATGTTCATTTACCTATTTATCTCTTCATTCATTTTCAATGTTGCAAGAAATGTCAAACTAGAAGTATCAATCATAATGCTGTGTACTTTGTTAACCACAACTGTGCTTCAATAAAATTTGGAACATCCTTGTCTTAAGAAGTCATTATTGTGCTTCTGTCTCATTTAAAAAAGGTGGAACATAACCTGTATGTATACAGAGTGCTACATTATCCCTGCACTGCTTGCTGTGAGGTGCATTGGCTCAATTAAAGTGCAGCAACACAGGTTGACGGCGATATGAGGGGAAATGGCACTCTGGCCTCCTTGTGGATACCACCCAGCTATAGAGTGCCACAACACGGCACGTGTTGCGAGTGGCATCAAGCCATTGAAAGCAATGGAATCATTTGGCCACAAATCACAGCATCTTGTATTGGGCTGCAGAATGCAGAGATTCTGAGTCTGAGTCAGTGTTACCTGTGGTGCAAAGATAAAAAAATAAAAATGAACATGGGCTTGTCAGTTCTTTTCAAATCAATATCCTGAGAAGACCCTTTAATTCACAAATGATTTCTAACTTACAGGGAGGTTTTCTCCTTGTATTATCCAGCAACAAATGAAGGTCATTGGTTGCAATCTCCCTATACAATTCCTGTCAGGAAGGATGAAATAGATACACACGTTAATTTCATCAGGTTCATGAAAGATGCCAGAAAAATGCCAGCCATGTTGAATTGAATTGCATCTGGAATAGCCTGGTTGGGTGAGTCGTGGATGCAAATACTTTATCATCCACAAAACATAATTCCAATTTATGTATAATGAATAGCCACAGATGAGCTCAACTTCCTGGCTGCCCCATTTAACTCTTGAATCTGGTTGGAGTTCACTTTCATCACCTTCCATATTATGTTAGCCTTCTGCATGGCAGCCCTTCCGCAGATCAGTGGAAAAGTTTTGCAAAATGATGCAGATTCAAGAGAACACCAAGAACGAGTTGTTGGACTGATCACTTGTCTGTCCTCTACACATAATTTCAGAAAAGAAGCTTTACAAGTCACTATTTGACCAAAACAATCTCTGCTTCGACTCTACTTTACTGACTCTGAAGTTCCCAAGGTATTCAGTTACTTCAGGGAATCCTTCACAACTGTCCTGTCTGTGAAGGACTATTATTATAATTCCTGTGTCACTCTGGATTTATTCCAATTTGTGAAATTTACCCTAAATTTTACTCTGGAGTCTGACAGAGCTCATTCTTACCCTCTCACATGACATCACCTTTGTCCTCTTAACTCAACACTTCTTGTGTTTCATAACCTTCAATAGTGACCACGTCTAGTCCAAACATGTACATCAACACAAGTACGCTCTTGATTCACATTCGGAATTTCGTTATGCTATCACCAATCCATAACTTTTCACATTATCTGCATCATCAATGAACTCAGTAATTGTACGTAAATGTAGAAGAATTGTTTAATTCAGGAAGAAAAGTGAAAGTCATTTCACCTGGGTTGCCATGTACTTTTTAAAACTTCCCACAATCTGCCTGCTGAGTTCTGATTAGCTTCAGTTGACTGTGACAACGTGAAGGTCAGTGGTGTTCCAGATCAGGGATATGTGTTTGTGATTTCCATTGCTTTACTATTAGCAGACGTGGCTTTAGCTGGTTAGGCTGTAAAGTTTGGAATTCTGACCTGAAAACTTGCTGCTTCTTAACCTCTACTCTTATTTTAGACATTCCTTTAAATACACACTGTGGATTATGCTCGTCAGCTCTTATGAGACCTGTGGTTAAATTTCAATGTTGCTCCTGTGAAAAAGCCATGTCAAAGGTTCTGTATAAATTCAGGTGGTTGATATTTCCTGTATTCTGGGGACATCTGAGCATTCTGACTTGCAGTAATTGCCAGCTAAATAGTAGCAGGCTGCAATGGTGATTTTTACAGTTAGGATTTTATTTTGCTGTCACACCTGCCAACAGTTGGAGTTGCCTCTAGGGTCAGATTATTGGCAGATTTTCAGACACTTATAGCGCCTGTTCTTGACCTTCAGTCAGGGTGCTTGAAATAGGTCCAGTATTCCAAATGTACTTTCTCTTTCATGCCACTACCCATGGAAAATTAAAGCCCAGTGAAGCAAAGATAGAGGAAATGAGATTTGAGGAGCATTCAGTATAAGAGGTAGGAGGTAAACAGCAAATGACATCAATGGTGATGGTACATTGAAAGTAACGGTGAATTTGATCATTGATGACTGCCCACTGAGAGGTGGCTCCTGAGTTGTGGGAAGTGGTCCACGTTTTCCAGGGTCTTGGCATGTTGGAAGTTGTTGTCAGTGTCAGCACCAATAAGCAGATCCTGTAACATTCTAAAATGAATTGTGACCTTCTCTTCTTTACAACCTACTATAATGACAGTGCTTTAAGTTCTAATCATAGTCCTTTAAAATAATGAGATGTTCCTCAATCTTCTACCAATGTTACAGCAAAATGACATGCCAGCTTGTTGCAACAAACTTGGTTTCAACAAGTATGTGCATACAATCATCTTCTTCTTAGGGACTCCTTTCAATTGAGGATGACTTAGTTCCATTGTGGGTGTTGAGGCAGCAAATGAGACCCACATGGGAACCGCAGACTCTCCTACAGATGGATCATCACCAAAAGAGGAGGTCAGAGAACATTCTAATATGCACTTGTAGTGACCCGGGCTCGCGGGTATTGAACCGCCATCAGCAGCTGCGGACGGTCACGTGAGAGCACCTTGCGATTGGCCTGCTGGGTGGGCCTTCCGGCGGGGCTCTGATGCCATGTCCGCTGCAAGGCCCTTTGGGTACTTCTATGCGTGCGTGCGCGATTTCCAGTTAGACCAGTAAAGTGTGCTTCGACTGAGCATCCACGCCTCTGAGTCTTTCTTTACATCTACTTGTCTCAAACGGCCACACACTAGTAATAACATGCCAATCAATGTTATTGTAATGAACTTCAAGTCAGACACTCTTTGTGAGACATTGTCCAATTCTTCTGGGTGGCTCCTCATGGCTTTTTAATTTTGTTTTTGTTTTGTTCAAGGTGCCATCTAAGAGTCACTGATGTATATAGTGGCTTCTCCTCCTGATTTACAAAGAGCCTCTTGAGAGGGAGATGCTTTTGGCTGTATTTTCAGAGCTTCCTTCTGGCCAGTCTAATCTCCCAACTTCCAATGAAATATTGCTGAGAGGTAAGGGTATCACTCTTGTTAAATCCAGACCATTAACAATCAAATAGACTTTGTATTTGTGCCAGCCTATTGATTGACAGGATCACGAAAGTCCTGAGGTAGAGCAATTGGATAGCAGTTGGAAGATTCTTTATTGATGTCTTAGACACAAGAGATTCTGCAGGTGCTGGAATCTGGAGCAACATACCTCCAGTATTTNNNGTGAGTTGCTTATAAGTGTCTTAATGCCTCCAGAGCAGCAATGGAGGCGAAACTATCAGCTGCTTCCAATGATCTTCTGATGATTCCATGGAAGTTGCCAAAAGATAGTATCCTTGGAAGCTGGAGGGAGCTTCAATGATGTTAGCACAGAATACAATTGTGGCTACAAGAGTCATACCCATTACAGCTCTGCTGATCGATCTCAGTGCTTATATGTATTTGTGACTTTCCCTAAAGATATTTTTTCTGCTAAGAACACATAAGATATGGATCCTAACACTTCTCATCAGCCCAATGGCCTGGGAAGAAAATGAGAAGCCAGACAGAGTAGAACAAAGGAGACTTCGGCAACAACTACAGCAACATGTATCACGGTAAATGTTGTCCCAGTCTCGTTTTCACCTTCTCAAAGAGTTAGAGTCATAGAGAGATATAGCATGGAAACAGGCCCTTTGGCTCATCTGGCCCAGTCATCAACCATCCATTTTATTCTCCCCATGTTCCCATCAACTCCTCCCCAGATTCTACCTCTCATCTACACACTATGGGTAACACACAATAGCCAATTAACCTACCCACCTGCAGATTTCTGGGTTGTGAGAGGAAACTGGAGAACTCAGAGGAATCCCACAGAGTCACAAGGAGAACATGCAAACTCCACACAGACAATGCTGGCAGCACTACTCTTCTTCTTCTACACAGCTCAGAACCAGTCCATACATACTTCTCAGGTTTCCAGATGCTTTGCTGAAATGCTTTGTGCCAAACTATTCAATAGTCCTGATTGAAGGTATCTGAGGTGGCAAGTGGGGATGAGGAAGAAGATACTGCAGCTGGTGGCCTGGAGAATGTTGTGACAGAGGAACACAGAGCAGGATTTTGCTATATCTCCCACTTCGTCATCCTTGTCATAATCAACCAGGAAGAAATTTCTCCACTGCTGCTGCTCAGCCTTTTCTTTATTGTTTTACGGTGTTGTATCTAGNNNNAAGGATGGTAGAAGCTAAAAATGGGTTGGATTTACCCCCTTGGAAAGGCCAGAACACAAGAGGCGCATAGTCTGACAGTGAAGTGCCATGCTACTACAGGTGTCTGTGCTTTAGAAATCAGTTTGGTAAAGTTTGATGGAAATGTTGTACATGGAAATGTTGTAATTCAAGTAAGTGAGTGAGCTGCCTATATTCCTCACTTCGATGATTTTCCAACAGTCTGAAAATGTAGAAAACAAGCTGAATTGTTTTTATAAAGGCTTCATTCCAGTTTCTATGCACTGTGGTTGCTTTCAACCTTTCAACATGGGATTCATGACAAGACATTTTCCAATCAGGGGGTAAATACACTCAGCTAGAAATTCTAGTAAGTACAAATCTTCTTCTATTGATATATTAACGGTGCAAGCTACCACTTGGAAAATCTCTTCTGATGCATTTTTCATCAGATGATGGTTTTAACTGAGAGTTAAATCCTTGAGAGTTTATTTATGAAAAGGAAAAATATATTTGTTTCTCTCATTCTGGGTGTCAATGCCTGGCGATGGATACAATGAAAACTATGAGAGCTTTATTTTACTCATGGACTTCATAATGAACTTGCCACTTTATTTGAGAAACAGATGCTCTTTGAAATAAACCTGCCAATTTAACTGTGATTACTCAGTCATTCCAGTTGTTGCAGCAACTACTTTTCCTATAGTCCTGGGCAGTTTGCCAGTAGAAATACCACTCAAAAACCAATTTTTCCCTTCAGTGGCAGCATTCAACAGTTTAAATATGCAAATATCTACCAAGCAGTGCAAATTTTCCCTAAATCCCAAAGGGAGACGCAGGGAATAGTGGCTGTTAATTCTGGCATCTGTTAAATCAAAAACATGTTTTATCTAGTTCGCGCATGACCGGAGTTCTGTCCTACTGAGTATTAGGCTCTGGACTATAATCATTACAATTTAGCCAAAGCAGATGCAATTTGGCATTGGTGGTGGTCATCAATTCAGCATCTATCCATACTGGTCTGCACTGCTCATACCAGTCACGTTTCACTGGTAACACTCTTGCCTCTCTGTCTGAAGGCTTTAGGTTCAGTTCCACTGCAGATGCTTGGTTCCAAAGTATAGGATCACATTTTAATGCAGTACTGAGGGAATGCTGTACTATGGGGCTACTGTTGTTTTTAAACATGACATTAATGGTATAGTCAGAGATCTCTCTGAAATCTGGGTCGATATTCAAGCAGTTTATCTGGTTAATCTCTCATGTCCAATTGAACTGAGACTAACTATAGTTCCTCGGCAGTCCCTTGAGTTGGAACAGAAAACAGGACGCTGGAAGAACTCAGCAGGTCAAGCAGCATCTGTGGAAGCAAATGGTGGAAGTCAATGTTTCAGGCTGAGACCCTGTATCAGGAAAGACTGTCAGTATATAGCAGTATGAACGAGATTAGGAATAGATGCTGGTAGGTGACAAGTGGAACCACATAGGGAGGGTATGATGGGAAGACAGACCCAGGTGGGGGAGGGGATGGGAGGGATGAACAAAGATAGAAGGAAACTCGGTAGACAGGTGAGTGTGTGTGGTGGAGAGCACTGGGGTTGTGGGTTACCTGAAGTTGAAAAATTCAGGGTTAATACCATTGGGTTGTAAGCTGACCAAGCAGAATGTGAGAGATTGTTGTTCCAACCTGCCTGTGGGCTCTCCGCAGCAATGGAGAAGGCCGAGGACAGACAAATTGGTGTGAGAATGGGAAGGAGAGTTAAAATGAGATGCAACCAAAAGCTCAAGGTGGGCATTACGGACAGAGTGCAGGTGCTCCACAAGGCAGTTGGCTGATCTACACTTGGTTTCACCAGTGTGGAGGAGGCCACATTGGGAGCATCAAATGCAGTAGACCCAGTTGGAAGAGGTGCAGGTGAACCTCTGTCTCAATTGGAAAGGCTGCTTGTGTCCCTGGATGGTGATAAGAGGGAAGGGGATCAGAGGATGTCTTACTTCCCACTCTAGCTTTCTGGGTTCTGGAGTGGCTGATGGGAACCATTGCCTCCTCCACTGATGGGTGGTCGGTTGCTGACGGGGCGTGTGGGTAGTTTCCAGTTAGTCCACATCTTCTGTCGCTCATGCTTGAAACTTTTCCTCTGTCCATCAGGTGATGTCTTCGCAAGACAGAGTAGAGAATTGTGTGTCTGCTTCAGGAGTTTGGTGTCAGGCATGTGAGTGACTTAGCCTGCCCAAAGTAGCTGACTGGGTATACCTTGGGACTCAGTTCTTGGGATGTTGGCTTAGGAAAGGACATTGATTTGTTTGTTCTTCCTTTGAATCTGAAGGATTTTGTCAAGGCAAGTGTTTGCGGTTGGTGACTTTCCAGTGCCTTGAGATGCCTGCGGTTCATGGTCCAGATCTCAGAAGCATATGTAAGAATAGGAATCACTGCTGTTCAGTAGATCATGAGTTTTGGGCCAGGTCTGAAGTGTTGAACTTCAAATAACCTTTTCCTCAATCAGTCAAAGGCTGTGATTGGGCATTGAAGGCATAGTCAATTTCATCATCAATGTCTGCTTTCCTCGAGAGGTGGCTTCTGAAGTATGGCAAGTGATCACATTTTTCAGGGTCTCACTTTGAACCTTTATTGTTGGAGAGCAGTGTGGTGCAACTGTGGCAGTTTGGTAGAGGACCTTTGTCCTGTGGATGTTGAGGGTAAGGCTCATCCTCTCATATGCTTTGGTGAAAGTATCAATGATTGTTTGGAACTCCATCTCTGAATACATGCAAGTGCATGCTGCAGTTCGACAGCTGAGGATAGGGTAACCTTGGTTCCAGGGCATGGTTGTCATAGGCTGAACAGCTTCCCATTAGTTCTGAAGATCAGCTCCCCTCCTTGAGAAAGTTTGTTGGAGGTGAGATGTAATATTACAGCAAGAAATATTGGGAAAAGTATTGAGGCAATGATATAGATAAGATATCTTTATTAGTCACATGTACATTGAAACACACAGTGAAATGCATCTTTTGCATAGAATGTTCTGGGGGCAGCCTGCAAGTGTCACCACGCTTCCAGCGCC
>JARFYF010000029.1:26069909-26080326 GCA_030265395.1 Rhina ancylostomus | reverse complement strand
GATAGAATGAAGCGAGAAAGATGCCTTGGACCTCTCCTGCACCTTTAGCTTCCCTCAGGAACCCAACCATGCGTCCTGAATATCTTAAGATCTCCTCATTAAGTTGGCACCTGTTCAGTCAGAAGGGAGGGATTTCATTTCCTCAATGTTCAGTTGAGCTGAGACTACTCATGATTTGGCAGGCATGTGTGTGACCAGTGACAGCAATGACATCTCCATCTTCACCACTCATCAGTGCTGAATTTATTCTAATCGAGCAGGTGCAATGGACTGAATGGCCTGCTTCTGCTCCTTTGTCTTGTCTTGTGAATCGGAGTCTGTCAAAGAGTCGGTCTTCTAGGGGAGAGCTGATATCCTAATGACTGCTTTTAGGAACCTGGGTGGAACTACAGAACTGATCAACTCCCCAGAACTGTCAGCACACAAAGAACCAGCTTGCTCAATCAAAGTTTTCACTGATATTCAATTTAGGATGATCTCTGAGTTATAGCCCTGAGCTGCTAATCTGAGGTGGAGTCATCCGCTCTACACTCCACAACTGAGTCATTGTGAGGAAGCAGCCTTTACCACCAGATAGATGACATCAAAGGACGCTGGAGCAGGAGAGGCCATTGACCACGTCCTTGATTGCCAGGTCTCTAAGAGGGAAAATCAATGAAGGAAGTTTCACTCGAACCAATTCCTCCATATACAAAGTGCTGCTGTCCTTCCTACTATTGCCCTTGAATTACCTTCTCCTCTGCAACCTTATGTCATCTTCATACAAATTTAGTACAGTGCAGGTGCTAGAAATGGGGAATATACCACTGGTAACTCTCAGCATACCAGGCAGTATCTGTGGGGAGAGAACAGAGCTGCCAGTAGTGATTGCTTGCTGACTCCCTCGACAGAAGCGGCTTAACTTGCTCAGTATTTTCATCATCTTCTGTCTTATTTTATATGATTCATGTCCATTCAAAATGAATGAACAACATCAAATCCAGAACAAAAGCAAATTACTCAAGTACTCTAGCCCAGCCTCTGAATTGTATATTGTCAGGTATGTATGCTGGAGCACGTGACTGACAGAGCAAACCCTAAAACTTCTGAGACACAAGAGACTGCAGATGCTAGAACCTGAAGCAACACAAAGGTGCTAGAGGAACTCAGTGACTGGCCAGAGGAGATGAAGTCCAGGTGAAGGACCTTGACCCAAAATGCTGACTATCCATTTCCCTTCATAGATGCTGCCTGACCCGCTGAGTTCCTCCAACGCCATTTGTGTTAAACCCTGAAAGGTAACATCACAGATCAATGAACTTTGATTAGAATGAGAACTCTAACATCCCAGTTCTGAGGTAAGGTCAATGATCTGCTTCCCTCCCCAGAGGTACTGTCTGACCTCCTGAGTATTTCCAGCATTTTCTCTTTTTATATTTCAGATCTCTAACATCCACAGTATTTTACTTTCGTACGAACTCCATCAGCTATTCATGATGATGTTTATGAAATATGGATTTTTCAGGGCAGAGAGAATATCTATCTCTTCATTAAAGTGCCTTAGCCTCTTTTCATAACCTGCTCCTGTAGAGTGTTGATTTAACACTTCATTTTAAAGATGAACACACTGCTTCCTTAAAATAGAACTAAACTGGCAGCCTATGTGTATTATTTGCAAGAACCGGGATTTGAACCTATGACATTCCAACTCAGAGAAATAATTTTTTTTCTGTTTCACAGTTTCTACGGTTGGATACTCAAAACTGCAATCCATTCAGTAAGAAATAGTGAATGTTTTGCGTAAAATCCATATTTAAGCAACATTGGTAAAACCGCTATAAAATAGAATGTAGAGTTGCTCTTTTGGCGGATTAGAGTTCAGCTGCCTGATTTGACCTTACACATCTGCAGGAACTCTGGTGGAAACAAGTGTTTCTGGTGTGATGTTTCTTCCAGTTAATCACTTTACTAGTAGATGATGTCTGTTTCAATAGGAATATGTCAGAGAGACAATGCTTCTAAACAGCAAGAACCTAGGATCGTACAAGATTGCTGTCATCCTGCAGAGGTCACTGTAGTACCACAGACTCTTTCTGCATAAGCAATGAGCTGGATTGGCTGTGAATTGTACATTGATTCACTGCACCATGTTATGTGCTTAATGTGCATTCAAGCATTTCCAAATGTAGTAATTGTTTTATCGCCATTTAACTAATTTTGTTCCTGTTTTTTATGTTCCTTCTAATGTACTGATCTTATTACTCCCTGCCAGAAATATCATGACAATATCCATAAGATAAATCCATATAATGCCAAACAGCAAGATTTCTTTCATGAGAGTGTGCCAGGAGACCCAGTCTAGTAACATGGATGTTACAGTACTCAAGACACATCACAATCCCACTAATCCCTGGTTTAGGTATCCAGCATGCCTGCTCTCATCTCCTCCAGCAGCTGATTTTTAGGGAGCTCTCCACTGGGGTAGTCGGTTGGTCTTTTCATTGTACTGCATGTCACCCTGAAGCAAGTGTGCCTCCTGTTCATTAAACACAGTATATTTCTGGCACCTAAAAACATAATCATTGACTTTGCACACCTTCTAGCTGAAGAAATTAGGTACGGTTGCATACACTTCAAGTTAAAATTGTGAAAAAATGTGACTGAATACAAGAGCTTTCATTTAGTAATATGGCAATAAGTCAAAAATGAATTCAGAACAGCAGGAAAATCCCCTTAAGCATTAATGCTGTCGTCTATGTGTGGAGCCACAGGAGATGGGCGAGGTCTTAAATGAAAACGTCTTGTCTGTATTTACCGTGGAGAAGGTCAGGGAAGCTAGGGAATCCAAGGAAGAGAACAGCGATGTCTTGGAACATATCCACATTACAAAAGAGGAGGTTCTGGTGGTCTTAAAGCACATTAAGGTGGATAAGTCCCCAGGGCCTGAACAAGTGTATCCTAGGCTATTGTGAGAAGCCAAGGAAGAGATTGCTGGGGACCTGGCAGGGGTTTTTATATAATCATTAGCCACAGGTGAGGTGCTGGAAGACTGGAGGGTGGCTATTTAAGAAGGGCCGGCAGGTCAAGCCAGGAAACCATAGGCCGGTGAGCCTAACGTCAGTTGAGGGAAAGTTACCGAAGGGGATTCTGAGAGACAGGATCTACCTGCATATGGTAAAGCAAGGACTGATCAGGAACAGTCAACATGGCTTTATGCATGGGAAATTGTGCCTCAAAAATTTGATTGAGATTTTTAGAAGAGGTAACAAAGAAGATTGATGAGGGCAGAGTGGTACATGTTGTCTACCCAGACTTTAGCAAGGCCTTTGGCAAGGTCCTGCATGGCAGGCCAGACTGGAAGGTTAGATCCCATGGGATCCGGGTGAGCTAGCTAATTGGATACAAAATTAGTTAGGTGGAAGGAGACAGATGGTCATAGTGAAGGGCTGTTATTCAGACTGGAGGCCTGTGACCAGTGGTGTGCCACAGGAATCAGTGTTGGGTCCACTGCTGTTTGTCATCCATATTTATAATTTGGATGACAATGTTGATAATATAGTTAGTAAGTTTGCAGATGACATGAAGACCAGTGATGTAGTGGACAGTGAAGAAGATTATCTAAGATTACTGCAGGATCAAGGAATGGCAGATGGAATTCAACTTGGACAAGTGTGAAGTGATGCATTTGGAAAGTTAAACCAGGGCAAGACTTACACAGTAAATCATAAGGCCCTGGAGAGCGTTGTAGAACAGAGAGACCTATGGGTACAAATGCATAGTCCCCTGAAAGAGGCAACACAGGTAGGCAGGGTGGTGAAGTTGTTTGGCACACTTGCCTTTATTGGTCAGGGCACTGAGGACAAGAGGTGGAACATCATGTTATAGCTGTACAAGACACTGGTGAGACTGCACTTGGAGTACTATGTGTAGTTCTGGTCCCCCAGCTATAGGAAGGATGTTATTAAGCTACAAAGGTTGCAGAAAAGATTCACAAGGTTGTTACAAGGAATGGAGGGCTTCAGTTATAAGGAGAGAATGGGTAGGCTGGGGCTTTTTGCCCGAGACCTTCAGAGGCTGAGGGGTGACCTGACAGAGGGCATAGATAAAATGAATTGTCACTTACCCAGGGTAAGGGGTCCTAAAACTAGAGCGTGTAGGTTGGAGGTGGGAAGGGAATGACTTAAAAGGGACCTGAAGGGCAACTTTTCACACAGAGGGTGGTAGGTAGATGGAATAAGCCAGAGGAAGTTGTAGAGTAGGGTACAACTATAACATACGAAAGACATATAGGCAGGTACGTGGATAGGAAAGGTTTAGAGGGATATGGGCCATAAGCGGACAAATGCGACTAGCTCAGATGGGCAACTTGGTCAGCACAGATGAGTTGGCCCGAGGGGCCTCTGTCCATGCTGAACAACTCTATGACTCTAAAAGTAGATATTGTCCAGGTAGTTAAACATTTACAAGATCTATTTTCATAATAAAGGAATTTGATTGCTTGTGTGCAATGCTCCAGACATTTGACTTTGTTATTGCTAAGTGGCAACAGGACAGTACATCTGGAGTGATTTTCAACCTGCATCAAAAATGGAGAATAAGTAGGCAGAGTATCTGCCGCACACACTTGCAGCCAACAGTATAACCATGCACCAGTTTGAGATGTGTGCTTCATTACCATAGGGTGAGCTACTTGCACTATCTTTACTTATGACTGGCTCATTAGGGGTGGGAATGAACCAGGAGGCCACAGGTGATTGAAAGATCGCCCATACCTCAGAAGGAGTAATAGTCCTGCTTCATGCTGCCTTTCACTCAGCTGGATATTGAAAAATCACAGCTGCCAGGAGCAGCTTCTCAGTCAGTAATGTTGATGCTCTGCTAGAGAAAGTAACAGGATGAACATTTTCCCTTTCCACACAGAGGAACATAGAATATTCTACTGAATAGCACAGATGATCAGCAGCGATCAACAGGAAAAAGGAGGCGAGCTCACATTCCAACAGAAGGAACAGAAATGAGGAATTCCAGGGACCAGCCTTTGAAGGAAAGATTGTAACTCTTCATTTGCAATTCTGGAATGCATTGGAGAGGTGGACTGTCAGATTCTGTGGGGTAGTCCTCAGTCTGGAATCAGGATGGTGGGTGAGCAGTGTTTTCACAAAAATAATTGAAGCATAGCAGTTAACTGTGTGGTTTGTCATCAGTGCATGCAAATTACAACAGAGCACTTAGTGTTCAAACCCCTATCACCAAGTTAAAGGCAAAGATCATTACATTTGAATGCCACCATATGCAAAGCTTGTGAGAAAGTATGAAATAGCAATGCCATTACCCTCCTGTGTTCCTCAGATAAGTTTGAGTGTTGAACTGCAAACCCATGTGCCAGTGGTGGCATCTATAGTCTCTCCTTGATTTGATTGCACATCTGCTTCCCCTGACCCTTTCAAACAACATCCCTCTCACTGCCAGAAAGCTAGCTGCACTAGAAGTTTTACGAGTAGATGATGTCACTGTCTGCATTCAGGCCTATCAGGCCTAAGTTTCTTGAGATCACTGACTGTGAGATTGCAAATGAATCCATCAGCAGCAATGTAGTCCTAGGCTGAATCTTTGGGATAGCACCTTGCAAAAGTAGACAAGATGGTTTAAACACAGATTTTATTATGCAGAAATTTATCCTGGTGCAATTGTCCTCTTGCTCAATTCTTCTGTGGTCCTATTGGTTAACCAGACCTAAAAGTAGGCCAACCAATCCTCCCATGACTCCAGCCACTCCTCTATAGTACTACCAGCACTTTGTTCCTTGTCTCCAGAATTTATTTGTTTGAAGTCAATTAGATGACTGTCAATGAACTGTCACTGTGGTGTATTTTATTGTACTGCCTATGGATGAACTTCTTGGCATATGTACTTGCATCAGAATGATCTGTAGTTTTTGGAAGTGCATCTATTAATTATTACACTTTAATAGATTTTTTGGAATGGTAAGTTTGTTTGGCAAGTGCTTAAAATACTCATGCTAATAGTGGATTGTGCAGAGTCCCAAGGTGATTTTGATGCTCAGGAAGAAATACTGGTGAACCGTAGCAGAAACAGCATAAGCAAAGCATTTTGTGTTAACCTGCTGCAGAAGGACTCTAGAAACTCCTACACTTAGGAAACAATCAACCAGGATTCCAATTTCTGGCATCATCCAGTGGTTCCTGGGATCATTCAGGCCATTGTTGAAAGATTCTCACTCAACTAGTCCTGCTGTCAAGTATATCAGTGTTTATATCCAGCAAGGACAGGAAGCAGCGATGTCCTCCGTGGACAAGACTGTCAATTCTCCAGTTCTCTCATTAGAACAAGAAGTACTTGGAGGAGGTAATGGAGGGTTGTCAGGGCCATGTATCTGTATTTTAGGGTGTCAACTTTTTCAGGAAGACATGATAGATAAAGAAAGAAAACTGGTGGAGAAAATTATGGTTCTGGGCTTAAGCACTTTACATTTGTCAAATTAAAACCTGTAATTTAAAAGTAATTTACCACCTCCACCCCTGTATCAGATTTGAGATCATTCAACAACAGTATCATCATCAACACAAGTTTTTCTCAGAAAAACTGAACTTACTCTTAAAAGTGATTGTGTAAATGAGATAAAATACAAAACATTTGCAGTTGTTGTTACTTGTGGATTATCATTCTCAGCTGCTGGAATATATGTTAAAATGTAAATTTCAGAAATAATCAATTCTCTGAAATGCATATTTGCCAAGCAATGTTACGCTTGACTCGTGATTATATTTGAATCAGGATTTCTCTAAACTGATAAAAATAGCCTACAGCAAACCTTGTGCCACAGGCTGTAAAATTAATCATTCACCAATTCAATCTATCTTCAGAATAAAAAGTTGTGATTGTCTTGAATAGGTTGCAATTTACTTTTTAAAATATGTGTCAATTTTCATGTTCTCCGTCAGTTAAATTTCTTGTCTTTATTCATTCCAGTTAATCATTTTCTTTTCTTTCATTATCCACCAATTGTATTCCAATAACAGGAATCTGTATTTTATACATTACCTCTTTCTTGAAAAAAATATCCACTGTCACTGCACAGAAACACTCTAAGACAAAAGTGGATACAAAGCTGAAAAAACAGAAGAGATCGAAATCTTGGTCAAAGGTAAACATGCCTTATTGGAGGAGGGACAGATCAAATAACAAAGAGATTTCTGGAGCATGGAAACTAGCAGCTGAAGTCATGGCCGTCGATGTATGATGAAGAAAGAGGGAGTGCAATAATAGTTCTGAGTTAGAGGAACAGGCAGTAGAATTTTCACTGAGTTGATGTTTACATGAATTGGAGGTTTGACCAGCCAGGAAGACATTGGAATGTGAGCTCAGAGATGATAAAGGCATTGAAGTTTCTGTGGAATGTGCACAGAGAGCTGATCAAATACACAGTCATTGTGAATGAGGATAGGGAATGAGAGCTCAGTTCTGAGTTGATTGATTACCAAGAATTTCAATATTTGGTTTAGTTTGAGACAAGTCAGAGGAAGGAAGACAGAATAATTTTCAGGAGGTAATAGCATCACCTTTCCTAATTGCAAATGGACAAAGTTATGTCTTGTCATAGCTAGCGTGGGATAAGCAGTCAGCCATCGCAGGGTAAGTGCAAGCGTAAAAAGAAATGATGATGATTTGACATTGTCATCAGGGTACAAATGGGAGCTGAGCCCATGGAAACGTTATCAAGAGGCAACACATGAGGAAGAAAAGGAAGCCAAGGTTGAATCATCAGACTCTGGTGTTTAAGAGCATGAGGTTGGATAGACTACTCAGTTCAGGAATTCTCTGGCCATGATCTGATAGATAAGAATGAATAAAGATTTGTGCTGATCAAAAGCATTGGACACTAGGACTCCAGTTGTCTTCCAGTGCGAGGTGTAGCTGCTCCACATGTCCATTCCACAATTCTGCAGATATATCAGAGGACTTCCCAGTCTCATATTGCCCCCTCCCTGTTCCATGTTCTCTCAGATACAATAACCCGCTCCAAATTACTCCTGCTTGCAATTTACCTGCTGGATGGCATTTAACTTCACTTGTTGTCCAGCTGCGACTTTTCATCATTTGCAGATAGAGAGGGGGAAGAGGGAAGGATTTAAAGTCGTTTGTTGACTCATGAGGCTGAGGTCAGATGATTTGCTGTTCACCTCCCAGATGGGAAATTTTGTCCCACAGGCAGTCAAAACAGAACAGGTTAGGCCAGTGAAAAATCCATCTGCAAAAGCCCCTGGCCTCCACTTCTATCATGCCAAGTAGAAAAATTGCTCAACAGACCATGGTGACATCAGAAGGAAGAATGAAACAGTGACATCAGCTCTGCTTAGTTAACATCGAAACATCACTCCACCTCAGGCATCAAACTGGTTGTGAGCTAGTAATCGACTTAGAAAAATTTACTAAAACATTTCTTCTTACACACAATGAAATAGATTTGTAAAATGTTTTCTACCACCAGCTGAAGTTTGGCAGTGGGTTGACTAAATCTAGTGAGCTAAGTATAAAAACCGGATAATTGGATAACATTTCATGCTTGGATCAGAATTTATGCTTGGATGCATAATTCTGCATACAATGATCAGAGAAATTGCTGGGTGTATAGGAGTTCTATGATTGGAAAGGATAAGTACTTGGTACCAACAGAATTTTGAGGAACATAACAGGATTAGCAATGTTACTTGTGTGACAAATGGAATAATTGTCACATTTAGATGGTTAAGTCAGAATGGAAACTCTATGCTGCATAATATGCCATGATTCAAAGGGTACAGCTACATTTCAGGCTTTAATCTTCTTTATAATTGCAGATATGAAATCAGGTAAAGAAAACAAGTGATTCAGATTAAGCTGTATGAAGTTGCACTCATGTAAAGACGGATGGATTCTAGTGCAGATTTCGCATTGAAACAAAATGTGTTTTAATAAAATTGTGGTAACTGCCTCATCCTCCCTTAAACAACCTAATTTTTCCACCATTCTCCTCTCTTATATAAAATGCAACAAAATCTAATCCTTGCATAGATTGTGGGGAATCCTTGAATTTAACACGGTGAGATGTAAGGGTGGGTTCTGGGCACAGTGTAAACTGCTGAAAGGTTGCGCTGTAAAGTTACTTTATGAAAGAGATGGGGCGATGGGAAAGAAGAGGTGGGAATAGATGGATCAGTAGGCAAATATTATCCCTGAGGTGTGAATAATTGCCTCAATATTATTCTAAATCGATTGAGTAAGCCTCCAGAGAGCCATAGCAAAACTGAAGTCAATGAAGGAAAACAAATCAAGGGGTTGTTATGCCTGACACATAGGAAGGTGTTTGTGATTATTAGAGGTCAATCACTGAACCCAAAGGTATCAGAGAAATGCTTCTACCCAACTGCCTTCACCTTTCTCAATGATCTTCCATCCATCATGGGACCAGAAGAAGAGCTGTTCACCAACAATTCATTTTCTCTCAGTTTTCTTTGAGAAATACAATGCAACATGATCTAGTTAACAAGACCTAGGTACCAAGGGGAGATCATAAACCAGGAGCTTAGCTGGATCAGCCATATCAATACCCTGGCAGAGACTAGTTACTCCATTACAAAGTTTCACTACCATCTGCAATACACAAGTTAAGAATGCAATGGAATGTTGAAAGTGTTAGATGCCTTTCAAGGCAGAGGAGTTCATCAGGGAGCAGCAAATCCTCACTTACAAGTCATGTAGCACTTAGACTTGGAGCACTATTTCTTCTTTAAAACTACATAGCACCAGTACCACAAGGGTTCATGGAGAGCAACAGCACTATTAATGTTGAGCTGTAAATGTCATCTTACTGGTGTTGCCACATTGCAAGGATAAAAATATACAGAGTCTATTTAAACTAGGAGTGCAGATTGGTCCTTTGCCTGTAAAGTTTGTCTCTTTGACATTTCCATTACTTCAAATGTTTACAATCACTTGAGAAATAACTATGGTGTTTTTATCAGTGGTAACAGTTTCAGGCAGAAAAGAAATGCTGAATAAATGACCCATACACATGGTTCATGTTTATTAGAACTGTAATTACTTGTAATGTGAAGTGAAGTTCAAAGTTGCTATTTGAATTATAATCACCTGGCATTAGTAATCTCAGCACTGTCAGATCTACAATCAGAAACAAATCCTTTCAGGTCATCAAGTGTATGCTTCGATTAATCCACCTGCCTCAAAAGAATAATATTATTTGGCTTCAGAAATCCCCACTATAGGTTGTATTGTTTCTTTAAATTGGAGTTGAATCAACAAAATGCCCGTCACTTGTAGCACTATATAGAACCACAGAACAATCGGCCCACCATGTTGTGCCGCCCATGTCACAATGTTGATCTGGAGCAAACTCACAGAGAACCCAAATGCAGCACAC
>JARFYF010000029.1:26046737-26061330 GCA_030265395.1 Rhina ancylostomus | reverse complement strand
GCTTGCTCTTTGCTCAACATTGTGACAGTTGTTTTGTGTGGAGTTTACATGTTCTCCCTGTGATTGTGGGGTTTTCCCCTGGTGCCTTCATTCCCATTGTCCACTATAAATTCCCCTCAGTGCTTAAAGGTTCCTTCACTTCGGGATAGACTAGGGAAAAAAAGGTAACTGTAGCTACGTACAGGATGGTTGGCATCGCAGGGGTGGGCTGAAGGGCCTGTTTCCATGGTGCAAGACTATATAACTCCATGGCTTGATGACCCTAAGATCTCAGGGGCTGTGACCAAGATATTGAGGCTGTTCTCATTTTCACCTGCTGAATTTATGGTTGGAGACTGCTAGATTGATGGAGTGATTTAAAATCTGGATTTTAAACTCACTGGTGATGTTCTCCATTCCCACAAATGTACTTTCAGCAGATCTGGCAAGTTGATCTTATGGACTCAGGTGATCTTGTAGCCAAGTGACAAGGCTCAGAATTGTGGCTGGGCTTTGAGCAACATAATGGAGTGTTACAGGTGGCCCTGAGGAAACACTCTCCACAAGACTCCTTTAGAAGACTTTGACAGCTGGCAAAGCTTCCCCCACAGCTTTGCTGCATTATCAAAGTTGTCAAAGCTCTGCAATGTTTCTGAATGAAGCTATAAAAGAAAATAATCAAATCAACTAAAATCACTTAAAACACTTCTAAGTAATTAAAAACATTAAACTAAACCACAAGTAATTTTTAAAAAACTATTTTACTTTATACTTCTTTCTTCTCCCTGTCCTACAATCCCCTAACCTGACATAGGACCCATAAGCAGATAAGTACAAGAGAATCCTAGCAAACTCCTTGTGGGAACTTCATAGAAAGTCTTTCATCAGAATTCATTCAGGTAATTATTTGTGAGGCAAAAAATATGGTCCAGAGGTTATGGGCATGTACTGGAAGAAATCCCAAAAGTTCCACTAAGAATTGCTGGCAAAATTGTTAAGAGTAGAATTAGTGTAAAAATGAGTGATTAATGGTCACAGCACACTTGGTGGACCCAAGGGCTCAGTTCTGTGTTGTACCTCTCTGTGACTCTCTCTATGATACTACGACCCCACCAAAACTGGGCCATTGTATCCTCGAACTACAGATTGAAAATAGTCTACCATTGATGCACCTGGAAAGACTACCCTTAAGAAAATGTGAAGTATGTTTGATAGCTATATTTTAACTGATGATTAGAGGCTGACTTACTTTTCAAAGATCAGCATATAATACAGAGGGTCTATGCCATTCTTTCTGTCAGTCCAGATCTGAACAGTCACATTTTGCACACCACTAAACCCTGTTTAAAATGCAGACTTTGCACTTTTACTTTTAATCACAATCATTCCAGTCAGAACTTCGACAAATGGAGGAACATTCAGATTCAGTCAGTTCCCTTCAATGTATATTGCATAGATAAGCATCAGCACCCAATGATTAATAAATATGGCTGTGACATTTAGAGAAAACATTTGCATTCTACAACTGCCCCTGATTTTCTTCACTTTTATTGCACAGATGAGTGGGTGATTCTTTTTGTATTGCGACATCCTACGTGGGATGATTTTCTATTCATTGAAAGTTGCACAGCATGTACATTGGTAACTACTTTCTAACCATACAATGAGTGTGAATAAATAGTCTCTTAATAGGAGACAGCCCCATGGCCCTTTCTTCATTTCAAATGGATGGGTGAAGTTTACTGTTGAACGTAATTGAAATGATCTTCTCCCTTGTACTCCTAGCTCAGTCAAATTCATTTCCATTTTCTGTCTAACTGAATTCTTTGAGCCACATTTTCTTTCATTTGCGAATTTCAACAAATGAGAAATAAGAATGGAGAGCTGACTTAAGAATACGGGCAAAATTGATTTTGAGGGAAAACTATTAGGCTTTTACATTCCTGAATGCTATTTGGATGAACTGTGCTTTAATTCTAGCAGAAAAATATCATTTGCCATTGGGGTAGAATTAACAAGCACATTATTTAGATTTTAAAATAAGCTAATAAATTGTCACTCTCATTTACGTTAATGGCTTAGTGGACCCAAAGGTACTCCACTGCCTGTCATTTGCAACTATCAAAGGAATTGTTTCCATCAAAAACTTGTCAAGCAGCTTCTCAAGACAAAACAAAAAAAAACAGGTGAATAGGATGGTTGCACAGAGTGGCAATATTGAACCTCAAATCAATCAATAAAAGGAAGAGAGAAGCAAACAATATTGTTATTCTAGTTTGGTCCATGAAAGTACTGAAAAATATTGAAATTGTAGCCTGACCTGAATTGATCTCTGTATTGTGGTGATTCCTGCCTGTAATTGAATGCCTTGCAGTTTGATTCTCTAAAGGTGCAGAGTGTTATTTCAGGTGAACCATTACTAATCTTATAGTTATGGTTTAGAAATTGGTTACCAATGGCCTGCTGGTGTAACTCCATCTGGCTGTGGGAATTGATTCAATATTGGCCTCTCCCTCTGTTCTGATAGATTGGTGGGCCACATTCTTAGGCAAGGACAACCTGAAGCTTGGTCTTCCAAACGCTGGCAGCACCCCTCAGGTAGGTTTTAAGTGGAGGGTGAATTAAATGGTTAAGTGATAGAGAAGAGACCAGGAAGGAGGTGGGTAAGCAACTTGGGTGGAGGAGCAAGGAGAAAGTGATGGCTGCAGCAAATGAAAGATGAAGGGAAGCAACAGAGGACAGGATGGTAATGGAGGAAAAATGTGGCCTGGACAAGGAGAGCAAGTGGTGACCGGTGGTAGTAATGTGGAGCTGAGTAATGCATTTCTGCACCTCTCACTTCAAGTATCAGGTAAACTTTTTTTAAATACTACCTTTTTGGATGCAGCCTGCAATGGAACCTTTAAGGAACGCTGGTCATCCTGCACGGAGACCTGGTTGCACTGATCATAGCCAATTCATTCAGAGAAAATCAGTCTGGTAAAGGAAGAAGCAAAGGTGTATATGTCTCTTAATAGCATGTGCCAAGTGCCCACAACCTCTTCAATTCTGAACCCTGACCACTTGAGATATCTATTCCTATTTGGCTGGCTTGCACACAACACCTGTTTGTGCACTTGTCTCCAGCCATAATGGTTACTTTGGTGCTTGGTTTTTGTATATAAAATGGGCTTTGTTCCACTATATTTGCAGATTTATGTTTTTATATCCTCTTATTTTTGATCTTCACCTACTATTGAGCTTCAATACTAGTCTTCTTTTTCTATCCTCAAAACCCTGATCTCCACCATATTCACTCACCTCTCAACTCTAAGTCTGTGGATTTGCTTGTAGACAGTACCTGAACAATCTTGTGGAACTCTGGAAAATTTGGTTGAAGTGTTCCAATTCTCCTGTTGCTTAATAAATATTGTTTAGCGCAAGAAGGTTATGATCTTTATTTTATCTCAAATATTTTTATTCTCCTTCTAATTCTACTTGTGTTCATTTTATAAACTAATTCCTTTAAATAGTGACCCTTAGTTCCAGATTCTCCCAGGAGAGGAAACATTCTCTCCACGTCTGCATGATCGAGACCCCTCAGGATCGTGTATGTTTCAATCAAGTAAAATTCCAAATTCCAGCAGATACAAGTCCAGCCTGTCCAACCTTTTTTCATGTGACAACCCTCCCATTCCAGGACTTATTCTAAGAAACTTCTTTCAACTGCTCCAATATCTCTGCCTCGAATGCGTCTGCCCTCTTAAGCTAGCCATTGTACAACTTTGTAAATTTATTTGACCCAGATCTGAATTCTAATCCCACTACAAAGTCAGTGCTATGACTCCTTACTTCCATCTCTACAATATTGTTTGCCTCCACCACAACTTCTCATTCATTCTCTTCTTGACTCTCCACCCTACATGAAGTCCAAATAAGGCGAAACTTTTCTGTTTACATTGCGTTGTTCACTAAGCTCTGCTTACTCAGAACATTATTTATCTATTCAACCCTCCTCTGGGTCTGACTGCAGGCATCACAGTCTGATTAGCATCATCAGACCCTGACGTTTGCAATACAGTGAGGGTTTCTCCTGCTTGGAGTAAGAGACTGTGGTTTGAGCTACTTGCCAAGTTTACACTCGTCATCCGTAGAACTCCCTATGACATTTTCATGGATCAAATCTTCCAACTTCACTGGTGAAATGCTTAATGTGGCAGGGCCTTCAGAATTCCCCTAAAAATCAGAAGAAAATCAAAAACTATTTAAAGAATCAATTAAATGATTAAAACATTGAAAACTACTTTTTTTAATAGAAAAATAACACAAATACATAAAACTATTTTTATTGCAAATAATTTAAAACATTAAAGCAAACTTTATTAATTCAATGATGTTTAATTAATCTTATAACATGTATTCCTGCATTATGGGTAATGAAAATTCCCTCTTAAGGGATTCACAAATCACTACCAAAAAATTTGAGTTACAGAATAAAAATACTCTTGCAGAATTTGTGAGGAAATAAGCACAAAATGCAAAAAGGAACAAATTTTATATATTTTTGTCAAGGGTTTGCATTACAGAAAATTGAGATACAGATGGTTTTCTAGGAATGCAACCCCTCTGTAACTTGCTATGTATTTACTTACTCCTTTCCTTCACAGATGTTGTTTTACATTCAACTCAGTTGGCCTGCTCCTGATCTAACCTGGTGCAACTTCAGTGGGCAGATACCCCAACAGAAGTGCTGGAAAACTCAGCCAACTTGTGCTTCACAGCTGAACTCCACTGGGAGTCAAATGTCAGAACATTGTTGAGGCTCAGCTAACAGGCTTGGGACTAATAATATTTTTACACAGGGGTCAAAAATTCCTTGATGCTTTTGAGGAGCTAATGTTTGATTTGCTTCGCCAACACTTTCCCATTGAAAGTCTGAAGTTTGAACCTTCAAAAGAGACCAGAGGGGCAAGCTTTTCTTACAGAAAGTGGTGGCTATATGGAACAAGCTGCCAGAGGAAGCAGAAGAGGTAGGTATAATTACAATGTTTAAAAGACATTTGAAAAGGTACATGGAAAGGTTCAGCGGGACATGGTCCAAATGCAGGCAAATAGAACTAGCTCAGGAAGGCATCTTGGTCAGCATTGTTGAGTTGGGCTGAAGGGCCTGGTTCTGTGCTGTATGACTCTATGCCTCTATGACTTTAGCAATCTTAGCTTCTATTGCTGCTCCTTTTAAAATTATGGCCTTGGTGCAGGAGGATAATTATAATCAAAATATAATCTCTGCCAGACTACAGGTCAAACTGATTTTCATTTTGTCATGTGGTTTAGCCAAAATTTGGACCTTGACTGTTCTTTATCAAAAAAAAAACACAACTCCACCCTTGAATTTCCCAGATTTTAAAATGGAGAAAAAGCAGAAAATGTTGGAAATAATCAGCATTATTCCTAATCATAGGACAGCATAGAGAAACAGAGAGAGAGAGAATGAATGAATGAGAATTGATCTTTCACTGTACCCTCACCAAAAGCTTAACTTTTAAGGAAAAAATATTTCAGATCACTGGCTTTTCATCAGAACTCAAGAAGAAGTTCAACATTAAGTTAAATGATCTCTCTTAATAAAGGAAAAATTAAAGGACATTTAAAGCTACAAAACCATTCCCTGATTGTTCTCCAGCTGAACATGTCTTGATGGAAAGGGTAAGTGTGACCTAACTGAGAGGGGAACTTTGTTTCACTACCTGAGCAGTGCAATGGCAGGACCATTCACTCCACCTTTTCAGAATCCAACTGACATCCATTCCTTTCTGCTTCAGAGGAGTTCTGTAAAGAATACAGATCCATTTCACGAGATTCCTGTCCTGCTGATGAAGATGATTATTCACCCCAGAGACTCAATTGACATTTTGCATAAACTCTGCATGCTCACTGAATGAAAAATTCAAAAAATGATTTCCACCTCCAAATATGTAAGCTTGCATGTAATTATGAAGTTCTCATATGAACAGAGAGATGGGGAATCTGGCCATATTTGAGACACCTGGAACAGTCGAGTTGAAATAGGAAAAATAACAGAAAGCAATATCTGTGCAGCTCCTCTGGGAGAGTCAACCCATAGGTTGCTTCTTGCTTGGTCAGGCTATATTTATGCAGAATTTAAAACTACAGATAGGCAGCGACTTTCAACAGGGCAGTAAACTGCTCCCTGCATAGTTTCCTTATGCTTGTATCTTTCTACATACTAACAAATATCATAAGCTACCTTTTTTGGGATAACTTATGGATTATTGCAGATCTGAGACAAGCACTATACTTCTCTGAATGTGTTGAATTTATGGAATTATTTAGATAAGGAGGAACTGCCAGTCAGTGGAAGTGCTCCTCCTTTTTTGCCATAATATGTTTGAGGGAAAGTGAAATCATCTTAATGGAAATATATTGCAGCAAGGAAAATTCTGCAAAGGCAATCTATCCAGTCTGGTTTCTGAGGTAGAGGACTCGAGTGCGGTAAAGATATGAGGGTTGTCTACTAACTGTTTGGCTGGCTGTCTCTACTCAGCACAGTTCAAAGCAAGCTGGAGAGAAATGGTAATCAAAAACACGACATTAAAATGTCACAAGAGACGCAGGCCTATTGATGAAACTGACAGGTTGATAGTTTTAAATGTGCAGTATTTTGTTTTCAGCTATCAGGTATAAAAGCATATTCACTTTATCAATGATTCATCAATGTGCATGCACATTATTCTATAGTATTACATGAAGACACATGGTACTAATTGAATTAAGTGAGTCTGATCATAGCTTTCTCTGGGTGTTCACATGTTTTCTGAGAAATAAATCAACATAATCAGCTGTTCTTTCCATATCCCATAAAAGTAATTGCACATCAAAATAATTTAAAACATTTCAGGGAATTTGTGGGATGAGCTTGTGTGCTACATAAAAGCAAGTTCTTTCCTTTCCTTCATTTGTCTGAATCACATTCTATGATTCCTATTCCTTGCAATAGCTAACAGAGCTGTATGCTCAATACACACTACAGATATGAAGGCTAGGGACTTGAATTGGTTGCAGGTGAAAATTCCGTTGGGCAGAAGTCACTTTTCACCAGTACATTTACAAGGGCTGTTTTTAAACCAACCAATACAGTAACATAATATTTTGAGGTGAGATAATTGGTACATTCATCTGCATTCTGATTCCATAAGATTCCCACACACCCATATCTGCCCTCTTAACCTTCCTCACACTGTCAGCTTGCTTGTACAACCATCCCTTTCTTACTTACCCATTGACCCCAGCCCAGTCTCACCTTTATGCAGTATTATGCCTCTCACTCATAGTCAACCCACAAGGATCTCCATCCATCGTACTCTATAACTCTTACTCACACCTCTGCAATTGTCCCATGAGCTGTGGAGGCTCAGTTTCTGAATATATTCTAGGGAGAAGATGGTAGATTTTTAGATATTAATGAAGGAACTTGGGGTTAGTGCAGGAAAGCAGTGCGAGGTAAAAGATCAGCCACATCTTAATAATTGGAGGTTCAGGCACAAGAGCTAACAGGAAGACTTCTGCTCCTATTTCTTATGTTATGACTATTTCCTCCTTTTAGATGAGGATAGTACAAGACACAAGGGAAAGGCAGACATTCAGAGGTGGCCCTCCAAACATTTTTATCTTTAACATATGCCAAGGAGGAGGTCCTAGATGTGATGGACATTTCAATGATTAAAGATGCCATTTCTCTTTCATAAACCAACCAGGTGTGTCAGCAGGAGAATACCAATGATTTCACTTACCCCACGGGTGGACGTGACACACCATCAAGTTCCCCTTTGATGGTAAAACAGACTCTTGGGCTGTAGCTTGTGAATTTCACACTAGAAGTGAACCTTAGCAGGAGCAGGAAACAGGAACAACAATGGAAAGTCTAAGTGAAAGGGTGCGGAGCAGTTCAAGTTCTGACCACGTTCAGATGCTGAACTCAATGACTGTTAACCAACAGAGTATTTCTGGAGTGGAAGCAAAGAAGGTGGCATATTGACAAGTGTCCAGTTGCAATATAACTAAATGAATCCATATCATTAGGGAATGGCATGACATTATGGAATTGCATCTATATGTTGAGAGAGAATGTTCCTTGAATGAGTGTATGTTGGCCTTCACTGAGATCCTGTACACATTGAGTGGCATTTTGAACAAAATATGTAATCTGCTATTTCTGGTTATTGTAGACACCCACAGACTCCTTGCTACATTATCAGAGAGATGATTGTTAAGCAGGACATGGAACTGAGGGTTCTGATCAAAGCGCATCTTATTCCTTTTGGACCTGTGTTCAGTCATTGCCCCACACACTGCCTTGATGCCACCAATATGACATTTGACATCTTGTACTTCTTCTGATAGGGATGGAGAAGGTGGGGCTTGCCGATGGGAGTGGTGGCAGTGAACCAATCTTGAACCACAAACAAAACAGAAAATGCTACAAATACTCAGCAGGTCAGGCCACTTCTGTGGGAAGAGAAACAGTGTCAGCATTTCAGGTCAGACGTCCTTTGTCAGAACAGAAAAGGAGACCAGCAGCAATGAAGTTCTGGTGGTGGATGACTTGCAGGTGGTTTTGCATGTTATGGCTTTCCCATGCTCTTGTCTTTCTGGTATTTGCAGGTTTGGGAGGCCATGTCAAAGAAGTCATGGCAAGATTCTGGGGTGCATTTTGTACACGACATGATCTTCAGCACATGACAACTCCAAGAAAAATGCTGTGAGTAGCAACCAGCCACTATACCTGGTTGTTTTTGACCTCACGAAAGTCCTTGGCTTGGCAGGAACCTCAAGACACGGGAAAAATATCCCCAGTGCTCTCTCCACTAAATCCTCCAAATTCACTAGAAGCACAAGGTAATCAATGTCAGAATCCTCTCCTAGTTCAACATCCACAGCATCAAAGTCCTAAATACACACAGTCAACTACATGGGGCAGGCCACGTCATTCATATGCCTGATGCCAGACCCTCAAAACAAACACTCTACTCTAAGATCTGTCACAGGAAGAGATTCACAAATGAGCTCAACGTCTCCTTGAAGGAAAGCAACATCCCCATTGACTGCTGGCAATCTCTTGCTCATGACCAGATAAAATGGAGAAGAAACATTTGGAATGATATTGGGAACATCAAATCTATGAAATTGGAGCAGACAGAAGCCCTGCATTAGCAAAGAACTGCAGCACCTCAAAAACTACCAACCTGTCCATCCCATTAGTCACCTCCAGCCCCATCTCTGGAAGAACCTGCAGTTTTCACATTGGCCTCGTCAACCACCTCAGAACCCACAATACTGGAGTGGAAGTAAGTCATTCTTGTAGAAGGCCTTGGCATGCAGCACAACCACAGAATTTAAGTGAGTGCTTTGGTATCATCCATTAGTCCAAACAAGTTGTTCCACTGAAAAAAGTCAATTCCTTCCTATGTATTTTCTTGTCTAAAACCTAATTCAAACAACAGCATCACAAAGCCAGAGCAATATGAAGCAGATACAATGCCCAATTAAAATTTACCTCCTGTTTAAATCAGTAAACCATTGATTTCTTTTATTCGCGCAGAGCTATATATAAGAAAAGAACATGAAAGAAGTCTCAAACTTCCTTTCTTAAGTACACACATACAGATGTTTACAGACTGATTCTACATCCTTCTGTGCTCTATAATTACAACATATTAACACATTTATCATGCGTATTCTGAAGCCATTGCATTCAGAAGACTGAATACAATGACTTCAGATTTCTTTATGTCCAATTGGAAGAAAATCCACTTCATCACAGGCAGTCTACCAGCAGAGAGGCAGTTACCAGTGGAATGGTAGAGAGTTAAACTTGATTGCTGTCAGCATATGCACAGTAGTCAACTGAATGTCTGTAAGCGATATCATCAGGGCTGAAGCAACCTGGAATCAGCTAGGTAAAATAATGTAGCATAAATAACGAATACAAAGAATCTGAATAATGTTATGCATACTCTCACTACAGTTTTTGTTTAAAACCTAAATCCAAATTCCTATCAAGTGAACTGGAATTGATCCTAACTGTTTTATTTATGGATTGTAAATATTGGATTGAAAATATAGAATCACCACATCCTGAAAAATAAATGATATCACATGAGGAGCCAACCTCCATAATTTTATCAGTAACATCATCCATGTTGCCTGATGTCCATAATATGTTTCTATCTACTTCTCTAATTAATTGGGCCTCTTGACACCAACCTTCCACTACAGTGCTTGCCAAGAGAATAAAAGGTGTCATGGAAATTATCTTAAAGCAGTATTATCACATTAGTTCAGCTTGATGACCTGACTTCTGGGAATCCTATAAATTGCAGTGAGTGAGGTTAGGAAGTATAAGATGAATCCAAAAGGAAAAAAAGAAGCTAGACCAACTGAAATTGCAACAAAGCAACTTTAACAACTGGTCCTTTATTTCACTGAGAATGTTGTAAGAGGGCAATAATCTCATCAGAAAATAGTTCTGAGTACAATTACTTTCTTTAAGTTATCCATACAATTTTAACTGCCAACTCCAGAATATGCAAAAAAAAACAAATGAACATACACTGTTAGTGCCATTCTCCAGGCTAGTCGTTGTACCGAATAAGCAAGTAAAGTGCTGAAGAGATGGGAGTAAAGCAAAAGATAGGCTGCCAATAATGGGAATGATGCGCCTTTGCTTGGGGAAACAAGAGGCCAATTTTTCTCAAACCATAAAGATCAGGAAAAAAAAGGCAAGATTTTTCAAGTTTTATATTTCAAACAACAAAACACAAAAATTGATATTTTGAATCTGTTGATGCTGGCACTTAATTCCTCTTGGATTTTATGACTGACAGTTTCAAAAGGCACAGTAAATCTGCTAACTTTAATCAATTCCTTGTTGACTACAATTAACACTGCTCTACATTATTGAGTGCTTTCTAGAACCATTAATTTTCAGAATAATGTGAATACAGTCACTGTCCAGAATACAGTCTCATTCATTTGAATGGTAAAGCTGACCTTAACTAAAATGGTAAATGCAGATATGCACAGGTAGGTGTTTTGTTTATTTTCTCTTGTCATGATTTTTTAGTATTTTAAGGCACTTCTATATTAACTATTATTTTAAAAAATATTTTTAAGAAAATTAAGAATACTTGAACAATTTTTAAATGTCTGTTTAACAACAATTAAAAACAGGTCAAAGGTCTCTGACAGAGGCAAGGTATCAAAGGTCAGGCAACAAAGTGCTGCTGCAGGTAGTGCTGCTGTCTCATATCTCCAGTCACCTCGATTTGATTCTGAGTTCTGGTGCTGTCCATGTGGAGTTTGCACGTTCTACTTGTGACCTTTTGGTTTCCCCTGGGTACTCTGGATTCACCCCACGTCCCAAATACATTCTAGTAGGTAGGTGGGTAGCAGGAAAATTGGGGGGAGGAGAGCAGAAATAGAAATGTGTGAGAGAATACATTACAGGAAAATAAGTGAGAGAATGGGATTAAGAGCCAGCACAGACTGGAGGGCCAAACGGTCTCCTTCTCTGTCATGAGGAAATATGAAAATAAAATATGAGAGAGGCCATCAGTGGTCTGGGGCCTCATTATCTGCTGTCTGAGGCCTGGTTCTGCTCATGGTTGGCTCCATGGAAGCACACTCAGATATAAATAGTCAGCTCAACTAGCCTTCCCTATCAAGGTCAGGGTAGTGCTGGCAGGCAGGTGCTGAAGGCAGAAAGTTCAGGTGGAGGAACAGATTCAGTATAATCCTGTCCTTTGTGTTGCAATTCATGGGCGAGACATCCTCAATTTCACAAAAGATTTCTGCAACAAACTCGGGCCTTTATTTAATTATTAAAATAAGCTGCATAATTTATTTTGTCCTATGCTCTGGAAGCCTGTGAAAGATACTGATTCAATAGAACAGGCAACAAAGAATACATGGACCAGCACTGGCTGCCTTACTGGATGTTTCTGTTCCCATTTTACTCTGTAAACTGCTAAACCTTGGAATGGGATTGTGAATAGTGCAATAGATACAAAAGCACTGAATTTATTTAGAAAGTAATTAAGCACTGCAGTGACAAGATGTTCAGGTCCTACTGATAAACCAATATCGTCCAAATTGGCTTCCTCATTCATGATTGTCTTGCAGTGATGTGAACCTCTAAGAATGCTTCTGTAAGTTCAGTAATGTCCTCTGACATTTGAGCATTTATATGATCGTTAACTGTGGTGGTGTCAGGAAAATGATGCTATATCTCTTTTGAATGATGTTGTCACAATAAAATGCAGCACAGATGTTTTTCACTGCATGAAGGAAAATCTCTTTAGCTGTAGCATAGGAGAAACTGGTTCTTGGTTGCTTTAGAAATATTGCACTGGTTCCAATACTGCCAACACATCTCCGGTGCCCTGTTGAACCCTTTCAATATTTGACTTCCCAGCACCACCTCATTAGATAAAATTATTCAGTAGAGAAAAAGCCGGAATCCTCCTCTTGGCTTTAAGTCACTCAGAACTGTAAGCATTTCTATTGAAGAGCTAGATTCCCTTAATATATAGAAGGAAGCATATTCACTCACATGGAATGAATTGAGTACTATCAGAAAAGGATATATCATGGCATATCAACAGATAGAAAGGGAAGGGAAAAGTCCTGAGCTCACGGAGGCTCCAATCTCTCTCAATGGTTAGTTTTAAATGGAAGAAAAGGAGGGGAAAGGAATGAAAAGGGAATATTTGTGAAAGGTGACACCAGGAATGTGGTGGGGATGAGTCATAGAGATCTTCATGTAAATAGGTTAATGGAGGGAGTTAGAGGGTGACAGTACAGACAAAGAATCACAAAATGTTGCTCTGAGTAAAACGTGTTGGTTCTCATAATAATAGTGCAGGAGGCCAAAGAGGATGAGTTTTTGCAGCCAACATTAACTATGTTGTTGATTGACTAGATGGCTCAATCTTTTTATTGTCCTGAACCATCTAAAGCAAGCCTCTTCTACTTAAAGCAAGCATTCTTTAAGGGAGAGCAAGTTTGCGGTGGGCACAGGTAATGCCAGGTGCCCAGGAACACCTGAGCTGGGAAACATTGAGGAACCACATGAAGAGATCATGTTCTAAGATTCTCAGATAATGCATTAGAGGCCTCAATGGAGAGGGTCAAAGGTGGGTGGGAGATCCTATATTTTCGACGGGCAAAGAAACCTTCCAATCTCTCTACTGTTAGTGGAAACAGATAGGCTTAATGCCTAGGATCTAGCTCCTGGAAACAGTGCTGCAAAAGGTTTAATGATGAATTACAAGTGGTCAAAGTTAGTGAATACTTTCTCAAATGCTATACACCTACCATCTGAATCACTAGCTTCAGACACTTGTCACTGCTCCACACCACTATAGCCCCTGCACAAAATCTCATCAATTAGTGCACACAGCAAGTGCTATACCTCACCCTCAACACTTCCATAAACTCATGCTCACATCTTGCATGCACACACTGCCAGCCAGTCACCCATGACAGCCACATCACCCAACCGGAAACTCATTGTTAAACTTAGCTCACTCCAGCAGCAATTGAACATCAATAGCTTGTCCTGGTCCAACCACATAGATGCCACAGCCAAGAAAACTCACCTGGGCTTCTACTTCCTCAAGAGGCTGAAGAAATTTGGCATGTCCCCTTTGACCCTCATCGATTTTTATCAATGTGCCATAGAAAGCACCTGATCCCGATGTATCACAGCTTGGTGTGGCAACTGCTCTGCCTGTGACCACAAGAAATTGCAGAGAGTTGTGGACAGGCAATCTCCAGGGGAAAGGTGTGCCAGGACAGATCTGTGCTGGACATTATTAAGATGTCCATTATTGAGGCTGTGGTCAGTAATGGGGCTGAGATCAACAAAGATGACAATATTCTTATACCAAAGTCTTCAACTTATTTCTCATTTCATGGTCAGAAACATAAGAACAGAAGTAACAGAAGCAGAACTAGGCCCCATCTCATTACCTGTTCTAGTTTAGAAGCTGCAGATTCCATCAGCATAAACCTCTTACATTGCCTCGTCCACTTTTATACTTTTAAGATATCTTTAAGGTATCTTTATTAGTCACATGTATGTCAAAACACACAGTGAAATACATCATTTTGCATAGTGTTCTGGGGGCAGCCCGCAAGTGTCACCATGCTTCCGGCGCCAACATAGCACACCCACAACTTCCAGGGAAATTGTGATGATGGATACACACACACACTATTTGATACTCACAACACCAGCTCAGATATTGACATTGCATGTATTGGAGAACAAATTGGTATACTGGTTTATTATTGTCACTTGTACCGAGGTACAGTTAAAAACTTGTCTTGCCATTCATACAGATCAATTCATTACACAGTACATTGAGGTAGTACAAAGTAAAACAATAACGGAGTGCAGAATATAGTGTTACAGTTACAGAGGAAGTGCAGTGCAGGTAGACAATAAGGGTACAAGGTCATAACAAGGTAGATTGTGAGGTCAAGAGTCCATCTTATCATTCTAGGGAACCGTTCAATAGTCTTATAACAGCAGGCTAGAAGCTGTCCTTGA